>JAQFYQ010001312.1:0-13595 GCA_034694885.1 Buchholzia appendiculata | reverse complement strand
CTAGACTAGACAGGCCCATAGTTTCAGTTGCAGCCCTCTCCCCATGCCCCCTGGACTAGACAGGCCTATCGTTTCAGTTGCAGCCCTCCCAAGCCTCCTGGACTAGACAGGCCTATCGTTTCAGTTGCAGCCCTCCGCACGCCCACTGGACTAGACAGGCCCATCGCTTCAGTTGCAGCCCCCCCACGCCCACTAGACTAGACAGGCCCATAGTTTCAGTTGCAGCCCTCTCCCCATGCCCCCTGGACTAGACAGGCCTATCGTTTCAGCTGCAGCCCTCCAGCCATGCCCCCTGGACTAGACAGGCCTATCGTTTCAGTTGCTGTCTCCTAACAAGCTACAGGTTAGTCTATTCTAACAACATGTCAGTAAGAAATTAAACAGTCTGTGGTAACAGAACATGAACATTGAACAATGCTTTGAGGCAGCCACCAAACACTCAGAAAATATCGGTCCAATAATTCGCAAGTTAGCCATAAAGAAACAACGCACTAGTTGACCTTCCTCGTTGCACTACATGCACTATCAATAAGTCTTCATCATTGAAGAGAAAAGTATGCACAAAACTGCAAACAAAACTACACACTTTACAAAGTCTATCAATACCAATGTAGGCCTAACCTACGAAACTAATGAAAAGTAGCCTAACAAAACTAATGAAAAAACAAGATCCATACAGCAAAGGTTTGAACAGTTTAAAAAATCTTGAATCTCATAGATGTCGTGAAAATACAAGTACACATGCAAGAAAAGACAAACAAAATTGATAAATTTGATGAACAATTAAATAAATCCTGTGAACAAGTACCAAAGTGTTCAACAGCACACCATGCAGTGTTAGGAAACACGAACCACATCGTATCAAACATAGAACCACCGTTGCTAAGTGTAATCCTAAACCTACCGTTGCTAAGTGTAATCCTAAACCTACCGTTGCCAAGTGTAATCCTAAAACTACCGTTGCTAAGTGTAATAATAAACCTACCTTTGCTAAGTGTAATCCTAAACCTATCGTTGCTAAGTGTAATCCTAAACCTACCGTTGCTAAGTGTAATCCTAAATCTACCGTTGCCAAGTGTAATCCTAAAACTACCGTTGCTAAGTGTAATCCTAAAACTACCGTTGCTAAGTGTAATCCTAAACCTACCGTTGCTAAGTGTAATCCTAAACCTACCGTTGCAAAGTGTAATCCTAAACCTATCATTGCAAAGTGTAATCCTAAACCTCCCTTTGCTAAGTGTAATCCTAAACCTACCATTGCGAAGTGTAATCCTAAATCTACCTTTGCTAAGTGTAATCCTAAACCTACCGTTGCAAAGGGTAATCCTAAACCTACCGTTGCAAAGGGTAATCCTAAACCTACCGTTGCTACGTGTAATCCTAAAACTGCCGTTGCTAAGCGTAATCCTAATTGACACAGTGTTAAGCTGTAACTGTTCAATGTAGCGTTTCCTTATAGTCCAATAAATGCAATCTACATCCTATGGATGACAACTTACCGTCATCATGCTAGTCAAAATTTAACCATTTCTCTGTGTCACCACAAGTTCGACTAAATTTCATTTTCAGTATTTCTGGCAAGAGTTGCAGCAGAGTGCACTCACCATGTTCAACTAGTGTCACAGAATGCTGTCATTCTATGATTCAATGAATACGGATTCCTCTGTTAGGACTTCATTGAATGACTTCCTCAGCCTTGCGGTAGAATTCAAACAAATCCAAGAGTAGATCATGGATAGATAAGCCTATCCATTGTCCTTGTTACGATTAGTAACAATAGGCAAGCCATGTAAGCGTGTGAAAAGTAAGAATAGATAAGCCTACCTGTTGCCATGTTGCTTCTGGTATGACAAGTAAAAATAGGTAAGCATAAAGTAGTCTAGCTGCCAATATGACAGTTCAAGTAAATGAGGATAAACATGCATACGCGATGTCTTGGTGCGTCTGGTATGCTAATGCCGAGCCCTCTGCTGAACTTGATACCACACTTGTGGCACCGCCTAAACACATACATACACAGAAGCCATGAACACACAGAGACCAGCACACATACAAGTACACACAAGCATGCACACACACAAACCAGCACACAAACACACTCATACACATACACAAACACAAACAAGAACAAACACACACTTCGGCCTGTACACAGGAAACTATGCTCATAATGACGGCTAAATACCGTAACAAGAATGGAGAATCCAATCGCTGTTCCAAAGTATATAAGTCTGTCATCATTGACCAAGTTAACTGTTGTAAATTCACAACAGTCATAGTTGTTGCTTACTCATTAACAACATAAGTAATAATGTCATACCTGTAGTACAGCACAAGTAATAATGTCATACCTGTAGTACAACACAAGTAATAATGTCATACCTGTAGTACAACACAAGTAATAATGTCATACCTGTTACAGTACAACACAAGTAATAATGTCATACCTGTAGTACAACACAAGTAACTATGTAGTAATGGTACACAAGTAGTAACTATGTCGTACCTGTAGTACAACACAAGTAACTATGTAGTAGTACAACACAAGTACCAATGACTTACCTGTACATAAAGACCAGCGCTGATCCTATCAGAATGCTGGCAATGATGACGCCGACAATGATGCCCACCACAACGCCAGCGGTCAGCCCTGTAACACGTGACAACATTTGATAGGAAACAGTGTCACTCGTTGTTACTTGATGACAACGTATGACATGTGTTGTTAACTTTGCTAACTTTCCGCTTGACTCGTTCCATAAACAGACAGACTTTAATGGCATTTCTTCAAATTCTAATAACACAGCTTCATAAAGAAAAATAACCATATGAGCTCAAATTCAAATCGTCTATCAAAATAACTCAATTCATTAATAAATTAAACAGAACTCTTCAATTAGTTAGATAATTAGATAATCAATCAGTCAGTCAACGATGCTGAAATGTATCAATCTATCCATCAGTCAATCAATCCATCTAATTATCTATCCAACATTCATGTACCTTCTATCTACTACATTCATACATTTAACAGTTTATGTAGACACCAGATAAGCAACAGTAATCCAGTGAGCAACAATGCAACCAGTAACATACTCTCTGAGCAACAATGCAACCAGTAACTTCCTCTTTGAGCAACAATGCAACCAGTCACATACTCTTCGAGCAACAATGCAACCAGTCACATACTCTTTGAGCAACAATGCAACCAGTAACATACTCTGAGCAATAATGCAACCAGTAACATACTCTTTGAGCAACAATGCAACCAGTCACATACTCTTTTAGCAACAATACAGCCAGTAACATACTCTTTGAGCAACAACAAAACCAGTCGCATACTCCTTGAGCAACAATGCAACCAGTAACATACTCTTTGAGCAACAAAAGAATCACACACATACTCTCCGATCAGTACGCAATGCGTAAAGTCAGGCGTACGTACATGTAGCCGATGTTTGCGCCCACACGGATGTGGTATTGTCTGAGAGACTCGTGATGGACCTGCTCCGCATCCAGATCAGATATCCCATTCCTTGATTCAAGTCAGCAAGCCTGTGGGACGCTGGCTGGGAAGGTACGGCGATGTTCATCACAGCAACATCGTCTACAACACACAACACAGCGTTACTACATCAACGCGGGTAAACATTACAGACAACGTTACTACATCAACGCGGGTAAACATTACAGACAGTGTTACTACATCAACACGAGTAAACATTACAGACCACGTTACTACATCAATGTTGCTAATTGCTGCAAACAACGTTGCTCATCAATTACTCATGGTACTCAGTCAGTCTGAAAACCTCTGCTGTTATTCGATTCCTGTCTATGTTTGATAAGTTCTGTTACATAAATCACAAAAAGGTTCCTGGATTGCATATCATGTGCTTCAATGTAACTCTAGAGAAACATTGCATTGTGGCAATGGAAGTAAGAGTATCAATCAATATAAAGGTCAAGGTTTAATGAAAAACAATATTTAAATAAACAAATTAAGAAAGCATTTAATCTGCATTAAATTTTACTTACAACTAAATGACGCTCATAAATCGGAGCCTGCATTGAAGGCGCAACTGAAGTGGATAAGTGCGAGATGAATCACCCCTAAGAGAACAGTGACACTGATCTGTGCAAGATGGACCACCCCTAAGAGAATACTGACAAAACTAGCGTGCAGTTGGAGCACCACTAAAAACATTTCAACATTAATGCAAGTAGACCACTCCCCTGTCCCCCAAACAGAATGTTGACCCTGACGTGTGTAAGATGTAGCAGCCCTTAAAAGAGGTACACGCACTGCGAGAGATAAAGAGAGTAAGAAAAGATACCATTGCATCTGAGGTCTGAGTCGGCAAGGCAGTAGAAGATGTCGACGTAGTGAGCGAGACCCTCTCCCCCTCGACCACACATGAACTTGGTCCACGACACAAGCAGCTCTCCATGATCATACTTCACAACACTGACACCCTTCGGCACGGCAGGACCTACACACAACAACCATAACCATAACCACAAACATAACCACAACCACAAACATAACCACAACCACAAACATAACCATAAACTCAACCCTAACCACAAACATAACCATAACCACAAACATAGCCACAACCACAAACATCACCATAACCACAAACATAACCACAACTACAAACATAACCACAACCACAAACATCACCATAACCACAAACATAACCACAACCACAAACATCACCATAACCACACACATAACCACAACCACAAACATCACCATAACCACAAACATAACCACAACCATAAACATAACCACAACCACAAACATCACCCTAACCACAAACATAACCATAACCACAAACATTACCTGAACTACTAATGAACCACAGCCAGAATCATAGCCACAACTATCTCCACACAGACTGACATACTTGCAGGACTTACAAACACATAACCCAAATCTCAACCATTACCATAACTATCTGGACTGACAACCTCAGATATTGTGGGACTCGCAAGCCAGAGCCATAACCACAGACATAACAACACGTACAATATCTGTGCAATAGTAGACATATAAACACGATATCTTTCTGTGTACAAACAGTACATGTACACAACTACGTGTACAATGTACACACATTCTTGTACACATATACATGTACACATATATGCATACAATATTTTATATATGTTTATACAAACTTGTCCACACCTGTGTCTATAGTGTTCACAAGCAGCTGCACACGTACTACTTACGTTTCACCACAGAGTACAAACACGACGTCCACTTAATGCCCGACTCCCTCGTCGTCTCCACGTCACGTTTGCCTCGATGTGCCGACGTCACAGAGGTTGTGGTGAAGGACAAACCAAACACAAAGTGTTCATAGCTTTCTTCCAGCGACAGATTCAGGTTGGTCATATGACCTTCCAGTTTCCACCACCTGATTCCCTGCAGACAAAAGAAGAAAGGATGAATAAAGAGTGTAAATTTAACTGACTTCACAATCCGAGTGATTCTGATATGACATAGAATATGAAAGTTGGTATATATACTAAAGCAAAATGAGTCCATTGAACTCTTGACATCAGAGCAATGTTAATAAATGTAGCAAGCGAAGAGTTTAGATACTAAAAGTAGGCTAAATAAAAAGAGCTCATTGACCTTTTAACATCTGAGCAGTATTGGCGTAAGATGACCAATACTGCAGTGCTCAGGTAAGCAAGTCAAGAGAGTCTACTGTTCTCTTGACATCTGATCAAAGATGAAATACAGAAAGCAAGTAAAGAGAGGCTATTGCTCTCTTGACATCTGATAGAAGATGATACACAGAAAGCAAGTGAAAAGTTGCTACACAAAAGTAAATGACAAGTCTATTGACCTCTTGACATCTGGGCGACGACGCAGACTTGCAGGCGTAGACGATGACTTGTTTGATATCCTCCTTTCCTTCCATCACCCGGACCGGTTGAGTCCAGTTGAGATAGACCATAGAGTTGTTACCCTCGGCGGTCAGTTCGTACTGCGTCGACTCGTTCAGACCCACTGAGCGAGCGACAAAACAAAGAGAGAAACATGCTTACCATGTTTCGTTTGAACAAATATGCATCACAGCTATCATGCTTAGCACAAATCAAAACTTGACACATATTACTTATTTACATTAAATTGCACATCCACAAATATAAATGCTCAGAGAAAATATGACATCATGATTATTACAGAATATATAAATATTCTACAGATTATCTAATAGTACATTACGATGTAAACAAAATATTGAACATAATGTAGTGCAGCGCATAGTGCGTTAAGCCTACACTATTAGCTGCAGAGTGTAGAAGATTATACATCTGATGAAATCATCAACCAGTAACACAAAAGTTTCTCAATATTGTATGATATGTAGGCTACTAAGAGTCTCATACAAACCATGGTCGCTGGACGATATAATGATCCTCTGATAGCCTGTGTCACTGACATGATCTCCGAGCTGGTTTCTTGCCACGACTGTGAACTCATGTTCTGCGCTACTGATGGTCACGTCCGTCATGCTGGAGTCAAGAGTGCTTTCTTCATTCCAACCGTCGTCCTCAGACTGGGTTCTATCACCCGTAGCTCTCCTACGTAGTACGTACGTGAACTCAGGACCGCATTGATCCTTCCTCTCGATTGGCTACACAACGTCATCGACAACAACTTCGCCATCTAAGGGGCACTTTATCATGCTAGACAAGACTAAAGCAATAATATTGTGCAACGTTATGAATCATCAATCATCATGCATCATCATCACGCATCATCATTACGCATCATCATCATGCATCATCATCATCATGCATCATCATCACGCATTATCATTATGCATCATCATTATGCATCATCATTATACATCATCATTATACATCGTCATCATGCATCATCATTATGCATCGTCATAATGCATCGTTATTATGCATCGTTATTATGGGATTAATGCATTAATGATGCACTTATTATTGACACCTAACCTTTTCGATGTCTAACCCTTCAAGACACGGAAACGCTGACTTAAAATGTTTATACTGAATGATGATGATGATATTGCATTAGTGTGTTTACAAACATTTCCTACTATTTTACCACCAAGCAATCGTGTGCAGGAATTCTGATTACTTTAAGCTCCATGTTTCGTCGTGCCCTACTTTCAGGCTTATCTGACACAGGTCACAAGCCCTTGCTTATATATAGGCCACAAATGTCACAAGTACTTCTATGTAGGTCACCAATGTCACAAGCACTTCTATGTAGGTCACAAAGGTCACAAGCCCTTGCTCCTATGTAGGTCACAAAGGTCACAAGCCCTTGCTCCAATGTAGGTCACAAAGGTCACAAGCCCTTGCTCCAATGTAGGTCACAAAGGTCACAAGCCCTTGCTCAAATGTAGGTCACAAAGGTCACAAGCCCTTGCTCCAATGTAGGTCACAAAGGTCACAAGCCCTTGCTTCTATATAGGTCACAAAGGTCACAAGCCCCTGCTCGTATGTTGGCCACGAAGGTCACAAGCCCCTGCTTCTATGTAGGTCACAAAGGTCACAAGCCCCTGCTTCCATGTAGGTCACAAAGGTCACAAGCCCCTGCTCCTATGTAGGTCACAAGCTCCTGCTCCTATGTAGGTCACAAAGGTCACAAGCCCCTGCTCCTATGTAGGTCACAAAGGTCACAAGCTCCTGCTCCTATGTAGGTCACACAGGTCACAAGCCCCTGCTTCCATGTAGGTCACAAAGGTCACAAGTCCTTGCTCCTATGTAGGTCACAAGCCCCTGCTTCTATGTAGGTCACAAAGGTCACAGGTCCTTGCTTCCATGTAGGTCACAAAGGTCACAGGTCCTTGCTTCTATGTAGTTCACAAAGGTCACAAGCCCTTGCTCCTATGTAGTTCACAAAGGTCACAAGCCCTTGCTCCTATGTAGTTCACAAAGGTCACAAGCCCCTGCTCCTATGTAGGTCACAAAGGTCACAAGCCCCTGCTCCTATGTAGGTCACAAAGGTCACAAGTCCTTGCTCCTATGTAGTTCACAAAGGTCACAAGCCCCTGCTCCTATGTAGTTCACAAAGGTCACAAGCCCCTGCTCCTATGTAGTTCACAAAGGTCACAAGCCCCTGCTTCTATGTAGGTCACAAAGGTCACAAGCCCTTGCTTCTATGTAGTTCACAAAGGTCACAAGCCCTTGCTTCTATGTAGGTCACAAAGGTCACAAGCCCTTGCTTCTATGTAGGTCACAAAGGTCACAAGCCCCTGCTCCTATGTAGTTCACCAGCCCTTGCACAGATCAAGACAAAAACTGTTCAGAACACCTGAGCCTTGACATCACAGTCTGAGTTCGTATTATTATCTAACCAATATAACTCGGCTATTCCCTCAAGAACTATCCACCCCCCTCTCTGCCAGATCCTGCCTCAGTTCTCACACACAAGCTGTGAACACAATCCCATGTCATGTCTATCACTGGTCATATTCTCATTCACAGTATGAATGCTGCCTACTGTAGGCTACTTATAGTAGGCTACCTACTGCAGGGTACAACAGCAGGCTACCTACTGCAGGCTATCTACTGTAGGCTATCTACTGCAGGCTACCTACTGCAGGCTATCTACTGTAGGCTATCTACTGTAGGCTATCTACTGCAGGCTACCTACTGCAGGCTATCTACTGCAGGCTATCTACTGCAGGCTATCTACTGCAGGCTATCTACTGCAGGCTATCTATTGCAGGCAATCTACTGCAGGCTATCTACTGCAGGCTATCTACTGTAGGCTATCTACTGCAGGCTATCTACTGCAGGCTACCCACTGCAGGCTACAACAGCAGGCTATCTACTGTAGGCTATCTACTGCAGGCTATCTACTGTAGGCTATCTACTGCAGGCTACAACAGCAGGTTATCTACTGCAGGCTATCTACTGTAGGCTATCTACTGCAGGCTATCTACTGCAGGCTATCTACTGTAGGCCATCTAGTGAAGCTTATTATCTATTTAAAGCCATCTACTGAAATTCAAACACATAGAAATAGAAACTTGCGAGTGGGGGGGGGGACCTACCTTCCAGTAGATGCTAACTGTTCGTCGTTCATTGCTCTTGGTAGAGTCAAAAGCACCCGGCAGTAACTCTGGTCCAGCACAAGGAACTGCACACAACAATATCAGAACATCAACAGTTGTAACTTCGCACAGAACCAAAGAGTCCAACCAGCCGTACACCTTATCCATACTACAAATAACACCTTATCCATACTACAAATAACACCTTATCCATACTACAAATAACACGTTACACCTTATGCATACTACAAATAACACCTTATCCATACTACAAATAATACCTTACACCTTATCCAGCCTACAAAAAACACCTTACACCTTATCCACACAGCAAACAACACCTTAGACCTTACCTCTACTGAAAACAACATCTTACACCTTATCTGCACTGTAAACAACACCTTACACTAGGGATGTACCGGATAGGATATTTACCGGATACCGGATTTTACCGGATAGTGATAACCGGATACCGGATTCCGGATACCGGATCAGCAATGACAGACCAAAGAAGTCATAAATACGCCTGTAATTGTTTACATCTTTTCTGTCATAGCTGTAGGTTTATTAGGTTTATCATTCAATCACTAGCAGTACAAGAAAAATAAGGCAACTCAAGTTCAATTATCAATAAAACTTTCAGTCATGTATGTAGTTCAGTTCATGTGCTCCTGCTGCTGCTTAACACTTAACAAACATCAGATGCAGCAGAGGCTGCACAAGCTCTGCAGCCCTGAAACCTGAAACCGCACACCAGGCTGTAATTAGAGCCACTGAATGAAGAGGTCAAAGAGCAGGGGCGGAGGAGGGCCCAGTGAGATATAGCCATGAAGAGTTATGTATGGTTAAACTGGAGGGTGGGGTGAGAGGTGAGTGCCGTAGGGCAATGTTGAATCCTTTGATTTGCTCTTAGCCAATCAGAAGAATCTACATGACATTGCGTTCCTACTGATCTCCAATTCTAGTTGCATTACAATACTGTAGAGTAGCTATAGATTGGCTTGATCAATATTGATTTACCGGATAATAATCTACCGGATACCGGATACTAACGGATAGCTGATATCCGGCCGGATACCGGTCACAACCGGATATCCGGTACATCCCTAATTAGCATTAATTTAGGCTATCTTCTTGTTCTTGGTACTCGGACTCTGCAAACTTTGCTAGTGCTTATCAAGAAAGCTTGGAAAGTCTATCTTCCTTTGATCCGTCTGCAAGTAGGCAGAGAATTGGTGAAGATGGTGAGGATGCAAACCAAATGTGTTTAGGTACAAGCATAATTTCTGGTTGCATGAAGTAGTGATGTTAGTGTGTGGTGGGTAGGTAGGAGAACGTCGTGGGCTGAAGATGTGGGATACAATTAGCGGACTGCATACCTTTCTTCTGTTTGTAGGAACTGTGTGGCAGAACATGTTCAGTCTAAATCTGCCGTCGGTATGTTTCTCTCTCTTCCTTTTCTACAATTTTTCCACAGATAATATTAAAGAAGATAGACAACTCTCAAAAGTACCACTGAAAAATTGGAAACTAAGCAACGAACAATCAGTAAATGTTATTCCTACGAAAGTGGGATGGGCTGCTCAATAAAGGTTGTCGATTGGTCCTTAAGTAAATTATGCGAGACGAATGACCAATCGGCAAATTTAAGTTATTCCCAAGAAAGTGAGATGGGCTCTTTCCAGCTTCTTTCCTAAAGTTGCATTTCTTCTTTACTATATATTATCTTTGATTTTGTCAATTTTGATTAATCTCTGTATCCACATGTATTAGTTTTCTCCTTTGTCGACATCTTGGGCGAGTGAAACATGCAAGGTTTTAACAGCTCTTTTCTGGCATTTCTTTGTAGAGATTATTTTAGAATCATCATTAGTTTCACTTACCTAGTAATGTAATATTTAAAAATGTTGTGTAGCAAATTGTGTGTTTTCTAGAACTCGAAGACGTTGTTATTATTAAAAGTTCTTAGTATTAGCCTGTAAAGAAATTGGTCACGCGTAGTTTCAACTCTTTGATATACCCTTTCGAGTCGATCCAGCAACTATATGGCCTGAATTATAATACCTGTCTGAGGAAAATTTTAGTCAGATGCCAAAGCTGAAACCAACAATGTGATTGTGCATCTTTGATAATTATAAGTTGCAACAATTCGATTGTGGCAGTACCATTATTGCTATAGCCTAGGACCGATGTACTAGGTAAACGTTGGCAATTTACTATATAGATAGTTATGTAATTGATTTCAGTTCAGTGACTGATTTCATTTAATCATTAATTGATTGCAATTAATTGATTACAATTAACGATTGATTTATGACAGCCAATGATGATGTTAAGTAAATGATTAATGTCAAAGTTTGCGATGATCATATTCTTAATGCAATGATTTGTGTGTGTTATGTTAGAATGTGAAGAGCATTATTCCAACCTCTACGTTCATGGAAACATTGGGCAGGGTATGTTTCCATTTGATTTTTTTGTGACCTTTTTCTTATTTAATAGTATAAAGCTTGTTTTATTTACTGAATCTGCTGCAGAATTTGGTTTATTCTTTGTTATAACTTAGGCTTTAGCGACAGATGAATTTCTTTAAAAGTTGCATTGAATCAGGACTGTAATAGGACTGGTCAGTGGTCATGCAATTGATGGTTCATTTCCAATGTTTAGTTCGACTGCAAGTCTCATCATCGTTTATCATCACTCATTTATAGTCTGCTATTCGCTTTTGCAATGTCTGTGCTGAGCACTGGTATAGACTGGAACTAATGACCATGATGGATCATTAATGATAAAGTTTTGCAACAACATGCCGGTAATGATTCCAACCCGTATTGGAAAAATTGGACGATTTTTCTTTCTCAGATAAGTTATTTTTCTCTTTGACTCGGTGGTGGAGGTAAGAACAGGCTAACCCGACCACCATGTAAGAACCAAAGAGTATAATGCTAATAGTCTACTCTTGTACCATAGACCACACTGTAATTACTAGCCCCTAGTCGCGTCTGACGGAGATGTGCATTTCATAGATTGTACGGTTAAGTATTCTCAACTTTTCCCCCTAACATAGGGAACCCACGTTTATTAATTTACCCCTATTGCTTGCTGTGGGAAGTTGTGTTGTATACATGATACATGTTCTTTTAGGTTCTGTAGTGAATGTTGCTTTCTGTGTAGCAACGCAGGGTTGTACAGCAGCACTGAAGAACATCGACGATACGCTCAAGTATTCAAGTTAGCAGCTTGTTTCAACTTACTGAAATACGAGGATTCTTTATTTGATCCCATTTATGTTGTTTTTGTTGTATCGAGTGCTGTTTAACTGACATTGACATGTAGCCTAGTTCTTTTATGTTGTTTGAACTCGGAAATTTCTACTCGGGGGAACTGCAGATATTCTGAGCTGCAATCTATTATTAAATCTGTTATAATTAGACAAAGGTCGGTTGAGCTGCAGCCACTACCGAGTAGTGGATCAGTGGTTTAAGTCAGGCGTAGTAGTACGTAAGACAAAATAACCATCGCCAGGATCTGTCTACGGACAGAGCATTATCATCATCATAAAGATGTGATGTATTACAAGTGTGTGTGTGATCTATTATGTGTGTGTGTGTGCGTGATGTATTGGAAGAGTATGTGATGTGTTGAGTTTGAGTGATGTATTGTGAGTGTGTGATGTATTGTGAGGGTGTGATGTATTGTGAGTGTGTGATGTATTGTGATGTGAGTGTGTGATATATTGTAATGTGTCACAGATCGTCCGTCTCCTCCAGTTTACATGCTTACAACCGAGCAACAACAGCAGCTTGGATACATGTCTTTACGCGATGACTTTGATAGGGTACGTCTTGGATACATGTCTTTACGCGATGACTTTGATAGGGTACGTCTTGGATACATGTCTTTACGTGATGACTTTGATAGGGTACGTCTTGGATACATGTCTTTACGTGATGACTTTGATAGGGTACGTCTTGGATGCATGTCTGTTTGCGATAACTGTGATCCCTTAACTTCGTAATGTTAACGTTCTGATCTGTTTAACATTGATTGATGCGACACAATGTTCTAAACCTCCAGGAAATATCCTTAATATTTCATTACTTTATATAAATATTTTATTTTGATTGATAAATGTATCTGTTTGTTTGCAGGAATTCAACAGTGATCTTGAAAGTATAGTTAGTGACCTGGCGCTCAAGTACGACGATACACAAATTGATGATGGTTTGTTATCTATGTTTGGATTATTATCATCATCATCATCATCATCATCATTATTTTATGCATCCTTTGGAATATTGAATCTTATCATATTGAATATTGAATTTTATCTGACGCAGTAAGTGAGACATTGTCATTGTCATCATTGATTGTCCAGACTGACATTGTCCAGGATAAGGATTAGGGCTAAGTAAGTGGGCTGGACTAGGGCTGAGTAAGCAGACTGGACTAGGGCTAAGTAAGTGGGCTGGACTAGGGCTGAGTAAGCAGACTGGACTAGGGCTAAGTAAGTGGGCTGGACTAGGG
>JAQFYQ010001311.1:0-13596 GCA_034694885.1 Buchholzia appendiculata | reverse complement strand
GCGGAATTTATTCAGTGTTGACCACCTGTGTCTCGGAAGGTCGAAGCCTGGCTGGCGAATGGAGGGGTCATTGACGACTGACGAGATGCCAATTGACCACCTTAGCCGCTTGCCAGTCATCTTGCCACCGAGTTCTGAGATCGACAGGTTCCATGTCTGTCCAGAGTGGCCGCCTGGATGTAAGGCGGCGTGCTGGTGGATTGCACCTTGTATTAGTAAGACTATTGCGATGTAGCATCTAATTATTGCATTTTACAAGATTATTCTAAGCGAGTTCTTTCATGAGTCATGATGAAAGTGATTTTTCGCTTGCATTTAATATTACGCTACTGCTCACTTACAGACCATCATCACGGCATGGTCACTTACAGACCATCATCACCCCATGACCACTTACCGATCAACACCACTTCAAGATCACTTGCAGACCATTGTATTTGTCGCTGCATGCATGATTATTATCACCGAGTCATGATGAATGTCAATCAAAAGATAATCACTGCACGCTCACTTGCAGACCATCATCACTGCATGCTCACAAGCCATTGTTACTGCATGCTCACTCAAGTACCTGGTACTACATTTTGATCTGAAATATTTTGCTTTCCATGTATTTTAATATACATGTAATACTATCATGTCTTAATTTTAATACATAAATTCTTAGTATTTGTAAAATTTATTAATTACTAACTATTACATTAATAATTGTAGACTAATATGAATAATTATTAAGGACCAATGCTAGCATAAAGAACATGGTTAATAGCACACTAATTGGGCAAAATTTTGGTCAAGTAGGGGTGGGAGAATTTTGCGATTGTGTTTTGAAAAAGTGAAGAATGGCACGACAAAGGTTGGGACCCCTGGTGCAATGACTTAGTTACAGTCAGGGTTACAAAAGATAAGCTAAACAATGTCTTTATTTCCCTCAAGTTCCCTGTATTTCGGCTAGCCGCTAGTCGAAGGCATCCATTTAAAATGTTATTACAATATATTCAGTACCATATTTAATGAATTTTCATATTTGACTAACATTATGCATTTATTAATGTTTATTAAACTTTTCTGACGCTAGGAATAGACACAAATAAGCTTAATTAGCTCTTACAGGCGTTTCGTTACAGAATATAGCAGTTTCAACGTCATCTTAAACTACATTAGGTACTGCAATGATTTATGCTCAAGTTCTACTGCGACTACTCCTATAAGACCCTTACAAAAAATTATATTTGAAACCCCTTATAAGGAAAAAACAAAAAAGGAAAAATCATTTAAATTAATTGATTTCTACACATAAAATGGAATTAGCACAAAAATGAAAGATTTGATTAACAAGTCGTAATTATTGTAAAATATTATCACTTTAGTTGTGTGTATTGGTTATGTAATTGTCATGTTAACCGCATTTGGTATAGTCTAGACATGGTATAGTCTTGTTTTTAAATATACTGTGCTGAATGAACACACCTCTGTGCATAACATTGCATTTCATCATGCCGTGCGTTACAAATCTTACACTAGAGCTTGCTCTTACTATAACAGAAACAGCACAACGAATAACCTCCAACTAAGACAACAACAATATTAGTCTAATCAGTTCCTTTCTCTGCGAAGAGAACACAGTGCAAGTGCAGATTGCTGATTAAAAAGAGATTAAAACCAGTACTAACAATTCAGATTCAACGCGACTGTCATACTCTTTTATATGTAATTAAAAACTGCTACCAACTATCGTTACATCAAAATTATTCGAATACACAATTTTGTTAACAACAAATTAGAAAAAATTATTTAATTTACCGCAATATTTTGCAAAACCTTGAGGAATAGTGTACAAATTCCATGCAGCTAATTCAAGCATCGTTAGGTTCCCTACACAGTAACTAAATGATACTGGTCCACAGTTTCAACATTACTGACCTCATAGTTCCAAGTAGTTATAATCGAAACCAATTTGATGCTTAGCATTCATAGTAACTAACTAACACCTTAGTAATAGAAAGTACTACAAAAAAGGTGAACTCCAAGTACTACAGAAAAATGCAGAGTAATATCACAGTCTAGTAGCAGTCTATAATCGGACCTTCATCTTCGTCTTCGGTCGTTTCCTGTACATCGGTACGGTTGTTCAACGGACACGACCGGAGTAAATCGTCGAGTAACGAGTCGACATTATCCTCGTACTGATCGGTACTCAACTGCGATTCTCTGTACAGTAGATCTAAATCCAACTCAGACAGCAATGTAATCAGCCTACGGGACTTCTCTAGACATGAACTGTCACGTTCACGAGCATCTTCATCGGTCACATCAGTATGCTTCAAGCAGCTTATATTCGACTTGGGACCTGAGATGAACAAGCGCTTAGAATCACTGACAGTGACAGCTTCCCCATGTTGATCAGTACCTAGAATCAAGAGAGGCTTGAGCTCAATACAGCATTGTTTTATGCTAATAAGAGCCAGTAAGGCTTCTTGTTGAACAACCCTGTCACAGTCTTCCATACAATCTAGCAACGCCTCGACGCATCCCACATCACACAACCGTTGAAGCAGCACAGCCTTGCTTTCATCGATAATGTTACATTGAGAGTATCTATGCCAGAACTTGACCGCTCTCAGTTTGACCTCCCAGTCAAGATCACGTACTGAAAGACCCATGAGCTGCATCACACGGTGCTCGTTACCTCCAAGCAGACTGGGCTGATCGTAGAACCACCTGATGATAAGGTCAACGGCTGCCCGGCGAGAAAATGCTTCTGAATCGTGAATGCAGATGTCAAAGACTTTATCAGTGATGCTTATCTGAAAAAACGACAGATATCGTGTTACCGAGATTTTGACCACATACAATAGAGCACCAACAGTTTGCTGATAAGATCCACTAGATCAAGGGGGTACAAAATAAGATTAAGCAATATTAACAATTAAATTAAACAATGCCACTTCTATTTCATCAAATAAGTCATAGCAAAGAAAACGATTTTGCAGAATTAATAGGCCATTAACAAAATGACTAAAGATACCAAATGTTCAATTCTGACTGGATTTCAAATCAAAATACAACGATAAGGTGATCATCGAGTGTGCACATCTAGAGCGAATGAAAACTGTACAAGCACAATGGTATTCTGCAATTAGTTGAAGAATACCTATCAGAAGTTAAAACATATTTAAACTTTTTCTAAAGCACAAATTCATCAACATTATCACTAGAAATAGATTTCAAGCAATTTGGCATGCGCTAGAGCGGCACTTTAAAAATATTGGGGGTACAAACAGCTTTGCGTTGTTTCATTTGCCGAAGTACATGAAGAACTCTTTACTTCTTAGCATTAATAAAAATTAATACAATGCTCATATCAGAGTAAGAACGTAACCTAAAATGTTAAATTAAAACATCAATTTGCAAAGTATATTGATACATAGTGGTAGGTACATACGAGAGTTACACGGTGCAGCAGATCCTGCCAGACGACCTTGCGTGCAGAGAGATGACCGAGGGCAGTCAGTGCAGAAGCTCTCGTGTAACTTTCTCCGTCGTTGACCACATCCCAGACGAGATCATTGAGTGATTCATCACAGACCCATTTCAATATGAGCGAGTTATCTAACAAGTCATAAACATAAACATTAGGGGGAGGAGATAGCAATGGGGTTACTCAAAATCATATCACTAGGGGTCGTACACAAAGGACATCCACAGGGAGGGGGTTGGGTAATATGCGGACAGGGAGGGAGGGAGGGGGTATTGACCTTTGCGGACATCAGAATGCTATTTTTTTCTGCCATGATAATAAATGTTGCACATCTGCTTTGAAATTCAGGCAGTCTATCACAACATCATACAGTACAGTGGCGTCGCACCGGGGGGGGGGGGGGGAGGGGACATGTCCCCACACAAAGCACCCCACACAAAACTGAGGCAACCTATGTATTTGTCCACTCCCCCTCGGATTTTGGGTCCGGTTTCAACCTACCCCCCCCCCTCGCTAATTTTTGTCTGGTGGACATAGCCTCCCTTCCGGTCGTTTTCTGGAGAATGAGTAATAATTTACCAAGGGAGATATACAATGATTACACAGACATAACCTAGAACTGATTAAGTATGCAACTTTTATGTGTTATATACATTTTTTATACTTGATGTTTTTTGGTTAATTTTGAAACGAGACAAATAATGTTCATTAATTACTTGATCTGATGATTAGATTATTTGGAAATAGTGTAATTTACCTGTTGTGTGTAATACTACTTCAAAAATCTCACTTCAAATCTCCATTTTTATAACATTCAGTGAAAGTACCATTGTATGGTACAATAAAGTACTAGCATGATCTGCAAGTTCATTTTTGATACAAACATTTTAAGCAAAGACAGTGCATTTCATCTTCTCAGCCTATTTGGAAAAGGACAATTCAAAATAACAGCAACATAATAAAATAAATCATACCACAACATTAAACTACACACGAGCAGAGCTATAGTGTCGTACCTGTAAAATGAGTAATAATCGTGACTACAAATTCCACAGCGCTGTCTCTAATGTCCCAAGACCTGTGGCACGAAGCGTGTTTCAACACTTGCGACAAGGAACTCAGATAACTTGCACAATCCCGTACAGCTGATGAACATTGGATGCCATTGATATCAGCATTCAAGTTACTGCCACCATACACAGAAACTCCTGAGTAAGTGCCTCCATGTACACTGTCATCACTTGTTAAATGTGCCGGCTGAGTGCCATTAAATGTACTGTCATCGTGGGAAAGAAGTGCCGACTGAGTGCCATTAAGTATAGTACCATTGACATCATTCATGATAACAGCTGATTTAGCGTCATTCAGTTTTGTGCAAGTATTCAGTGTAGACGCAGGATCATTGTTGAGATGGTCTTCAATGATCAAGCTTGATGAAGTTCGGAGCTCATCATTGGAGCAGTTGTTTATAACTGGCACCTTCATTTCAGACTGATTCAACGAACTGCTAGATTTGAGCATCTTATCCAAAATGTGTACAGTTATCTGCAGACATCTCTGAAGTATCTGTACTATGAATAAAATCATACAATCGTAATCATTTCAGAAATCTCTAATCTACTGTCACAAATCTTCTATATAATCGGCAGCATTAACAGAACAGTGACTCGACAAATCTACTCGGAGAATATCTCAGAACTTGAACAGTTAAGCATAAACAGCTCATCATGAAGTAAAAGCTGAGAACTCAGGGCCATTGGTTAAATTTCATACCTATCCTCAGAACAGCCATGAGCGCGAATGGTATACAATAAACACGTGATTATGATAAAAAAATAAAGAACGAAAACTTTTGCTAGGGAAAAAATTCGTGCCAGTTCAAAACCTATGGTAGTAAATGTTACAAGCACAGGTCCTTGCAACTACCCTACATAATGAAAAACATAGATACATCGTCTAAGATACAATTGAAACAAAAGGAGAATAAACCGCCAGACATTAGTTCAGCAAAAACAGTCATAAGCATACATTTACGTCAACAGGAAAAACTATGTCTACACAGTTGCAGAAATTTCACAAGTTCTTCACTCTAAGCAGTGAATACAAATATCCATTATAATTAGGCTACTCTTCACATTCAAACTAAGAGAATTGTACAACTTTTCATTAATTCTCTTAGATCATTGTACTTGAGAGAAAGATAAGAGTCTCACACTTACTCCATGTAGTAATCCATAAATGAATCATAGTAACTAATCACTAACCGTTTGTTCTATATCAGCATCCATCATCAGTGCACATAGCACCGAGCTCAAAGAATTCAAAGCGTGCGACTCTTCTGCAACCATAAATCGTTCATTTATATAATATATAAATTTTAATTTATATATATATTATATATAATATATAATATATAATATATAAATAAATAAATATATTATACACAATAGCACATCAAAAGTTGTCAAAAAACTCCTTTGGGTAGTATAAAATAATAATTATTAAATTCTTTAAAACATATTAGCTGATTATAACCTAGAGAAACATAGTTGGGCTTTACTATTCTAAGCATCATCTTCCTCTGTGTTTGTAAGATGAGCAATGAGATTTCTGGCATCAGAAAGGGCATTCGGCTGTAGAATTTTGATTCGGTAACGATCCAAAATATCGTATAAATTATGTTCTGTAGAGTTTAATCACTGCGAGCTTGCTTGTAAATTCCTTCCAATATTTGGCATCACATACAACATTCATTGAAAAAGCATTCACATATACAACCAATAAATCTAGATCCGGTTAGAGCAGCAACTTAGTGATCATGACTAATGAGCATGGACTTATCAATAACAGTACTTAACACTAATCACATAACAGTGACTGATTAATAACAAAGGCCTTAACTTTACTGATCATTTGACTAATCATTAACATATCTGCAGTATTATGTTTAATCTATTATCCTTTCTGCATCAGTGATTCAATCTTACCAATTATCACAAAGACGTCAGCAACAATTTGTCACATACATTACAACAACTGCCCACGATGCGACCATTTGAGGCTCATTGCTAGAATTGCATTTGGGATCGAGGAACGAGGCTTGACCAGCACATGGTAAGTCTTTTTGATGAACAGAGGAACGGCAAAAATAATTAAACAATTTAAGCAAAGATTTGGTTAGAATACATATATCTCTTCAAATACGGCCTTACTCGTCAAGTTCGTTTAATTGATCGTCAAGACGAGCAAGTAGTCTATCGGTGTCAGGAAGGATATCAGACTGTAAATCTTTGCCTGATTAAATCCAAAAGAGAGATACAAAATAAACTCCCATTTTGGCATTAACCAAAACTGCCCAACCACATCGTTAAGCTGGGAATAAGAAAAATTGGTGCTGCAAAACCTTGGCTTCGCAACCTATCGGACAAGGAAATTTGTCGGACCTGAAACCAAAATCTGAACAAGAAGGCCGATCTAAAATCCAAATGACGATGATGATAAAAATGAGCAATGTCATATTGATCCGGTAATGTCCCTTTATTTACCGTACGGTGGAAGCAGCTTCTCACAGGCGTTCAAGGCCAAATGTCTCAGGCGACTGTTTGATAGGACGTGTGCTTTGTTGTTCTGATTCATCGTTGCACTCAATTCCAACAGACAGCACATCAGTCGCAACACCTCTGCTTTTGACGACAAATCTTCACTCTTGAAACAACAAATATTGAATACATGTAAACAGTGAATACGTGTTAACAGTGATGACGACAGCATTTAGAATTAGACAAGCACACTTTGGAAATCAAAGATGAGAGAGAAATCCTCCAGAACCTTTTGTAGCTTAATTTGTGTTTTGCAAATATAATAATGTCCTCAGTAAAGGTTTACGAAGTCATGCAGTCCCACCCCACAATGCACAGCAGGTTATAGACGCAGTTATATACAGGACTAAGCCTGCATATCAGGCTTGCAGTAATAGTGTATGGTCTTTCATCTGTGTATGAAAAAAGTGGAAGCACTCAATATAACGTGCTCCCCCCCCCCTCAGTCAAAGAAGGGGAAGCATGAGCTGTTGCCTTAGGTGTCGCCGCCACTGTATGCAAATCTGGAGAAGAAGACACGAATCCAGGCCAATATTTAGAACATGATTGTAACTTTTAGAAACAGATTTCTAAATAAAAAATTTCTGATTATAATAAGGGGGTTGTTGACATTTATTAACAGAAAACTTAGTTAAAGACTTATTACAATATTTATTACAATATTTTCCACTATGCGATAAGGCGTGAACATGATACTTCTTGTCTCTTTACCTGTTGAGAAATGCATCCCTCACTACCTTAGACATTTAGACTAATCCAGCTATGTTGCACGCACGAGAGAACGATCAGTCAGGCAGAGGCCGGAGTGGAAGGAAAAACCTGAACTCTCACCTGTTCATGAATCTGACATGCTTACATGAACTTGACATGCTTACATGGACTTGAAATGCTTACATGAACTTGGCATGCTCACATGAACTTGACATGAACTTGGCATACTCACATGAACTTGACATGAACTTGACATGCTTACATGAACTTGACACACTTACATGGACTTGACATGCTTACATGAACTTGACACGCTTACATGAACTTGGCATGCTCTCATGAACTTGACATGCTTACATGAACTTGACATGCTTACATGAACTTGACATGCTCACATGAACTTGACATGCTTACATGAACCTGACATGAACTTGGCATACTCATGCTCTTGGACAACAACACAAACTACAATAAGTTGGAAGGCACATATATAACTGTGACATACATGCAGCGCAAGTTGCTCCAAGGAAATCCTCAATGCAGACGCAAGCAAGGAACTACTGGATTCAAGTCGGTTACACATGAGCCTCAATCCAGGGTCTAAATCATCCGGAATACGACTGGATAGACTTTTCCATGCAGCATCTGATGACCGCACACTAAACACGAGCGGCTGAAGAGCGACGCTCTCGTACAGCGAACCATCCTTGGAGCTGTCCCAGTACGAATGAACGAAGATTTACAACAAGTTTACATTCTACACTTGTACTGACTTGCAAGATTTGCGTGTTTAATTACAGGATTAAGTTCATGCAAGCTGGTTGCAAGGGGTTATCTATAATGCAATTACACCCAATCAAAAAATTATATAAATATAACACACATTAAAATCACACAGATAGATCATTATGTATACAGCAAAAAATTATCGTAAACATATATGAATAAAGGCATAATGAGTAATTCATTAGAACTATGAATAACTGAACAGGCCTAACTATTTATTGTTGCAATCAATCCAAACCGAAGATTCACTGCAGCACACTGGTGCCTACTACACAACCTACAAACATTCAAACACATGCGGCAATGAAAGACTTCACTTGGCAATAGAACATAAAGAGCAACAGTCAGGCAGTTCAATTCTCTGTCATCAGCCAATTGAATGGCAAGTAGTCCACTACTCATCTTTACATGTGAAAACGATTCCACATTGTGACGTGCAGCTGGATAGTTCCAGGATCATACTGGGTACGGCACACGCAGAAATGTCTAGAGGGTGATGGTCTCGACAAGCCTTGGTTTGTACCGGCACGCTCTATCAGCAGCGCATAAGATGGGTCAATTATTTTATGATACAGTTATTATTATTGTTTTATGATACAGCTATTATTAATGTTTTATGATACAGCTCTATTTTTTATTAATTTACTACTACTTTGAATAGTTCTTGGTGTCAATTTTACATACTGCTCCAGCAGCTCCAATCATCGTCTATGATACCAAAGAATACTATAGAGAATTTTAAATTTTAAAAATCCAACGCGCTGTATAATAAATCACACTCGAGAATATTACTAACTTTTTCCACATCCAGCCCGCAAGATGCAGAGCCTGTAGGACGCTACCTTGCGTCAAACGTCGCAACAAACCTTCCTTCACATCCGCAAGCATATCCTCGCGGCACTCCGCATAATCCCACGCTGCAGTCAACAGTCGTAAAACAACTGGAAAGCACCCACTTAGCTTTTCCACATTCTGATCTTTCACTAACTGACGAAGTTGCTTCACGGCTGATAGTCGGAATGAGATCGGGCATGCTAGAGAATCATCCTGGTCAACGAGAACCTTTTCCAGAATTTCAAGAGAAGCGACAAGTCTCTCGCTGCTCACAGCTGGCAGGCTGAGCGGATTTAGCACAGACTCGAGTAGGGCAGAGTAATCTGATTGAAGCTTATTGGTAATCTGTGCTTCGCAATCTAAACAACAGTAACATTTATTTCAATATAATAACAATAACATCAATTTAGAAATCATTAACTAATTAACTAATTTTGTCTGTTTTAAGTAGAATTCAATAAACATAACATTTGTGATATACAATAAAACTTCGCCATCATATTAACATTATAATTCTATGTTTCTGTCATGTTACTTTTCATCAATTCATGTCCATGTATGTCGTAGTTGGTTGAAGCTAACAAGGATCAAATTAATTATGTCAGTTTATATAGCTGAATATTAATAAACTCTCAGACTCAATATCTAATTAAAGTACGATTTAATACATATATAGCAATCTATAGCGGTTGCAGTTACTTAAGACCTACAGTTATAGTTATATTTAGGAAAGGAACAACACAGAACAACTCAGACTTGACAATGACAACAACATTAAACTTCACCATCACATTAGATAGCAATTTTATATGTTTCTGCCACATCACATCAGTTTAGTTCAACTTCGCTCATAAATAGAAATGAAATTAATTCCACCGACCGACTGGTTCATGCTCTGCCTGTTTTTGATTGTAGCGAGGCAAAGTACAGATCATCCTGGCAGTTAGAGAAACAGCTGACTGAGTGACGAACCAACTGCTGTCCACAACACATACAGTCAGTCTCTCCAACCAATCTGAAACAATCAGGTCATTCAAGTCAGAAATGTGCAGGTCATTCAGGTCAGAAATCAGGTCATTCAGGTCAGAAATCATGTCAGAAATCACGTCATTCAGGTCAGAAATCAGGTCAGAAATCAGGTCATTCAGGTCAGAAATCAGGTCATTCAGGTCAGAAATCACGTCATTCAGATCAGAAATCAGGTCAGAAATCAGGTCATTCAGGTCTGAAATCACGTCATTCAGGTCAGAAATCACGTCAGAAGTCAGGTCATTCAGGTCAGAAATCACGTCAGAAGTCAGGTCATTCAGGTCAGAAATCAGCATTTCATTCAGGTCAGAAATCAGTAGGTCAGAAATCAGGTCAGAAATGAGCAGGTCATTCAGGTCAAATATCAGGTCATTCAAACATGGAACAACATAGACGTATAGTCCCACAGCGATGAAAGAAGTCGACTCCAGGACGCATCTAAATATACATTTATGTCACCACAGTTTAAATGTAGAGTTTAAATATTAGTCATATGTCGAGTTTTAATATTTTAGTTTTAATGTAAACTGTGATTTTCCTTCAAAGAAGTAGTAGAATGTTTGTTAAAATTTTCAAAATACTTAATGACTGTCATACTTAATTTAAACCTCTCGTATTATACAATATATTACTTATTATAGCACTGATGTAAAAATAATCAATTAATGACAAAAATAAATAAATAATCTAAATCTTGTGGTGATTTATTAGCTTAGATAATGTGCTTTTGTTAAACTTTTTTTGTAGGCCTATATTCTTTTCCAAGTGACTCATGCATTGAGGGTTACTTGTATTATCTGCATTTGTAAATTATATATCTAAATTGTTATATAATTTACAAATGCAGGTAATACAAGTAACTCTCAATGCATGAATTACTTGGAAAAGAATATAGGCCTATAAAAAACAACGTTTAACAAAAGCACATACTCTAAGCTAATAAATAACAACTTCTACAACTTCAGCTAAAAGTAATCCTAAATGACACAAATATACATACCTGGTATATCATCCAACATCTGTGTCACATGATGCGTGTCACAGAAGCGTGTCAATGAGTCGACCCAGATGCATCTGATGGCTGCTATACTCCACAGAGTGTCATCGTGGCACAGCTTATTCAGAACAGAAAGGAATTCTTGTCGGAACTGCTGCATACCTGGCGACTGATTCAAGACATCATGTTTTACACACATTTCGTTGATGTGAGACGATAAGCGAACAGTAAATGACCAGACCTGAGAATCGACAAAACTTGAGTGCTGACATCGTTCCAAGTACGTATCAAAATGTACTGACCCAACAAAACCATGACAACTCTCTGAAAAGTATAGAATAACAAAAAAACAAGTTATATTTCGTGTCCATCTGCATTATGTAAGTTACAGAATTACATAATTAGTTTCGGAAGGCCGCAGCTACACGTAAAGTGGTGAAGTAAAAGTTGATGGCATATTGCAATCCAACTCAAATCCAATCAATTCTTCTAATAGCTGTGTATATTACTCCTGGTATTTGGAACATATTGTGTCTTGTACATGTTTAAATGACACAACTGGCTAGCTATGCTCAAAGTGCTGCTGGTAGCAGCTTAACCAATACATTATCTCTTGATCTTGATGATGAATACAATACTGTTGATGCTGATGATAGAGATACTGATTTTTCTATAGATTTTGTTAAATCATGTTATCTAACTGAAAACGAAATTAATAATTTTTGTAATTTTAATAGTATTTCCGGAATTAATGTGATGCATTTAAATATTCGTAGTTTATGCAAAAACCATCACTCTTTAGAAGTATTGTTAAACAGTTTAAATGGCAAATTTTGTGCAATTGCTGTTTCAGAGACTTGGTTAAAAGACGGTAAAGAAAATCTATGTGATATAGACAGCTATAATTTTGTTTGTAAATCTCGTGATATTAAAACAGGTGGCGGAGTTGGTGTATATGTACGAAATGATTTAAATTTTAAAGTACTTGATAAAATTTCGTTTGTGAGAGATGCGATTGAATGCTTATTTGTAGAAATTACTCAGTTTTGTAATACAACTTATATTGTTGGCTGTGTCTACAGACCTCCGAATACTGATATTTCATTATTTATTGATGAATTTACTATGTTGCTTGAGGAATGGCCTTCTGTAAAGTCTAAGCTAACTTTTGTTACTGGCGATTACAATATTGATATTATTAAGGCAGACTTTCATTTGAAAACTGGTGAATTTGTAAATCTATTGCCTTCATATTCATTCTACCCATCCATTAGTGCTCCTACAAGGATCACGGATTATTTGCCTCGCTGATAGATACTTTTTTTGTAAACGATGTGAAGCATTCGTTGAAAACTGCAATTGTTTATAACGACATTTCAGATCATTTACCTACAGTCATGCACTTTGAATAAAATGCTAAATCATCGAATGCTGCAGAAAAATGCAGAGAGAAGAGAATTTATTCGTCTCAAAATACTAATAATTTTATTACTGCTCCAAGTGATGCTGATTGGTCTGAAGTTGGTCTGCAAGCTGAAAATAGTGATGATGTATCTGAATTGTATGAATCACATAGAGCAGTAATAAAATTATTAGTATTTTGAGACGATTAAATTCTCTTCTCCCTGCATTGTTCTGCAGCATTCGAAGATTTAGCATTTTATTCAAAGTGCATGACTGTAGGTAAATGATCTGAAATGTCGTTATAAACGATTTTATGGAGTATTTGATAAAATCTTCCCTGCCCAAGGAGCTGGTAAAAGTGAAATATACGCTCAATATGAGTGGATCACAAGTGGACTTATAAAATCCTGCAATAAAAAATCTATCTTGTACAAAAAATACATAAGAAATCCAAATGCATATAAAAAAAGAAGTATAATGAATTTAAGTATAAATTAAAGTCTTTACTCTGACGTGCCAAACAAATGTATTATCAAAATAAATTGGAAGCTGTAACTGGTGATATGAAAGCTACCTGGAAAATTCTCAATAAAGTCATAGGTAACATAAATCACTTTAATAAGTTTCCAGAGAAGTTTAAGACGGAGGGTGGTGAGATTACGTCTCCAAACTGTATTGCTAAAGCTCGAAGTAGACGATAGGGCTAGCACCGAACTTACGGGAGAAAAGCCTGGTGAAAGTTCGGTCGAGGGTGT
>JAQFYQ010001310.1:0-13599 GCA_034694885.1 Buchholzia appendiculata | reverse complement strand
ATCAAAACAACCTATTGAAAACTGTCCTCCGTCATAGCAATTGTATGGGGAACCTAGCGAAGAGCGAACATTTCTCTAACCTAATGAACTACAATTTGTTTACTTTAAGGATTACACTTCCAGACTTTAACCTACTTCTTTACAAAGGCAGCCCTTTTGTGCCGTAAAACACGCCAAATTTTACAAGTACAAAAACTGTCATTATGAAAATATCTATTGGTACAGCAGAGATGCTCAAAAATACTTCTTCCTTGCTCTTCTACTTACAGGCATCAGTAATGGTTAAACCTTCAGGTATTCACAACAGTAAGGGTTAAGCATCTAAGTATCCACATCATCAAGGATTAAGCATCTAGATATAGCCTCATCTGCAAGAGTTACACAAGCATGTATCCATGTCAATTTATGTTGTCATTTAGATATAAATGTCAGCTGGGATCAAATGTCTAATCATCAAGTCACCATGGTTAGGAGTCCCTGTATTAGCATTAGTATAAGAGTCACGCAGGAAAGAAATTTAGGAAGGAAGTCAAACTAGGAAACTCCAGAAAGGGAAAGAACTACATTGAACTTCTAGAGAAATATCAATAAGCAAATGTTGGCAGGACATATTTCATGTGTGGAGAGGACTCAACGGCACGTCATTCTTATTATTGTTAGTAGATAGTGTATGACAAAAGAACTAGAGGAAGACCAAGATTGATGTGGTCGGTTGACAACATAAGATGGGACATCGGGCAACCAAGTGTTAGAAGTCCACAGATAAAAAGGACATCGGGCAACAAAGTGTTAGAAATCCATAGATAAAAAGGACACCGGGCAACAAAGTGTTAGAAATTCACAGATAAAAAGGACCGGGCAACAAAGTGTTAGAAATCCACAGATAAAAAGGACATCGGGCAACAAAGTGTTAGAAATCTACAGATAAAAAGGACATCGGACAACCAAGTGTTAGAAATCCATAGAAGTCAATCTTCTTTTAGAAGTCAACATGTGCTGCTGAGAAGAGTTAGTTGTCTAAGCATCATTGTCAGTATGACTAGATGCCCATACTACACCATCATCAGAATAATTACAAGTTCTACAAGATCAGTAAAGAATAGATGTCATCAAATCTTTTCTCAACAGAATACAGTATCACAGCAGTCACACAGCCGTTTTGTATGTATAGTATCAGAATAGATTGTATAGCAACAGCTTCTCTTAATGCCCATCCTGATGCAGGCCCATTTGTGCATCTAGTCAAACGTGTCGACAGGAACAACTTTGCACTCTGCGTATTAATACCTAATACGCAACATCGTAGCGTATATACACATAGAATGTTCAGTATTGTGTAGACGAATTCACCTTCAGTTTAACCTACCGCGTTTGATGGATATCAGCGTCGATATGAACCTCCACTATAACCTCCTCCACCACCACCACCTCCATAGCTGCCACTTGAACCTGCCGCATAGCCGCCTCCATAACCTGCCCCACTGCTGCTACTTCCATACCCACCTGATGCATACCCACCTCCTCCTCCTCCTCCAGAAGAGCTGCCTCCATAACCGCCGCCGTAACTGTTGCTAACACCAGTACTGCTCGAGTATCCTCCTAACAAAACACAACAAACTAATTTATTTACATAATAATTTCAATGAACATATATGCCAGAGGGAAATGGATAAAACTGCACTGACAAGTAAAATGCATGTTACAAGAGGCGACCAAGGTATAGTAGTCTCATCAGAGCTGTAGCATGAGTGTCAACTACTACCAAGGCGACCAAGGTATAGTAGTCTCATCAGAGCTGTAGCATGAGTGTCAACTACTACCATCAGATTCTGCTCTTTGGTATTTTCATGATGGGTTTAGCCTATGCCTCTCCTCCATTACTAAAAAATGATCAGAATAACACCCAGCGATTTCTTATCCGAGGAAGAGAAATCACCCCATACCGAGTACGGGTTGGCATCAGTAAAGGATTGCCATAGTAAAAACTCATCCACACCGATCTCTAAGGACCATTAATTAACGTCTGTTTCTGTGCTAAAAAAAGTAGACCACAAACATGTGATGATGATTAAGGACACCAGAAAGTTGCGCACTTTTTGGGAAAAGTTGCGGCAAGAAATGGCAAAAGTCACGATTTCACACGTGAAAGTTGCGGCAGAAGTTTGACATAAATTTTGCGCGGGATTCGGAAATTTTCTTTACTTTTTTTCCCATTATTTTAATACAAACTCAACTCTTACTGTTTAAATAGTTCGAATGTGCATTACAATTCAGAATTTGTATGCAGTGAGAAAATCAGAACATTTTGCTATTTTGTGCAAAATTGCGATAATTTTGGCAAATTAACGGTAAAAACGCTCAATTTCGCGGAAAATTGAAAAAGTTGCGGAAAATTGAAAAAGTTGCGGAGAATGTAAAAAAAACTCGATTTTTCGCGATCGCGATTTCCGGAGTCCTTAATGATGATACGGAAATCATGAATAAACTGCCAATTGTATTTGTGCTTGCATATATATATATATACACACATATATTAGGGCCTGCAATTATGCATATTATTATTATTGCAATTATAAATTATTATGTGACAAGCTCAGCATTGTTGTACAATTTAAAGGCTCAACACTGTCAGCCTGACTGGCACAGAAAAACAGTATTCATCACAACATCATTCAGATTTTAAATATTAATCAGACTATATCATTACTTAGACCAATTAAAATTATAATTTATTTATTAAACATTACAGATAACAGTACAAAATGACAACAGATTTAGCCATGGCATTAAAAGCATAGATACAACAATTTATCTCAACAACTATCCACTGTTTATCCACTGATGAAATCTCCAAAGACTAATTGTCAGGTAACCTCAGAATTGATACAAATAAATTATTCAAATCTCTAAACAAATAAGAAATCTCTCAATAACCAAAAGTTGTTTGATTCTGAAGAAAAGACTAACAACTACCAATAACGAATTTTAGTTGGTAATAGTATGTTGGCAATAGCATCAGAGATACAGTATGTTGCAAAAGCGAACAGTAGACTACTGTAAATGGGTGATGAAGAACTGGTAACATTGAAACAGCTCAGAATATAACAATTCCAACTAACTTCCCCATAACCTATTATTTCCAACAAATCAGTTTTTTTTTACTTAAGAAATCCAACAAACCATCTGCCGAAGTTTCGTACCATGCACGAACAAACATTCAAACTGGAACTATTTAGCTTTGATTCAACTGTACCTCTGAGGAATTACACTGTTCACAGGGAACATAATAAACACTCATTTCACCTCAGCAAGCCACAAACAAATGTCACACCAAAATACTCACAAACAAACACGACCCTTGTACAGAAATACAACATATTCCAAAAGTATACACAAGTACTAATATCATATTTTCATTTTGTAGGGAAATAGACCATAAGAAGCAACAAAAGAGAGACTTTCATCGTACATCTAAGCACACAAACTATACACAAACAATAATACAGAAATAAAGTAACAAATTAAAATAGATCAGTTCAAAATAGCTAGCTAAGAGTAGGAATGTGGAATCGTAAAGCAGTTAGTCGTCACTACTTTAATAAGGACATAATTGAGCACATTGCTACTGATAAAGTACAATGATTGCAAACATTTCAACTTGACAAATAAATAAAAAATTGTCATCAAAAGAAATGGCATACATCAATCTCAAAACTGAAATGTAATAATAACTGCAGAATAAAGTCCAGCCAGCAACAACCATATTCCACCAAACAAAACTGGGTCAACATCAAATACAGGAAATATCAAGATCGTTTTCTACAAGGCTAATACAACACTTGAAACATCACAAGATCAATAGCCTGGAGATTGACAAAACATTAACACACAAAAAAATTAAAAGCAACCACAGAAGCATGCATTCACTATGAGAACTATAATGTATATTGATACACATCTCATGAAATTGATCATATATGTACATTTTACTGTATAAACAGCATAAGGCCATCTAAGAGCTACATTGCTTGTACAAGTTGAGTGCTGCATCTGAATACTCAGCAGTTACAATCCTCACAATAAACACAAATTACGACAGTTTAGAATAAGTAATAAGAAATAGGCTTAGGCTCGGTCCATATGGTCTAAAAATGTGTTCATTCAGAGTTATCGAGTTAAGCGCAAGATACACTTTTGTAAGAAAGCGTAAACAAGTTAAAAATATGAATCTTGCTAAAACTCCCTTGATATATTTTAGTCAAAATGTTTATATTTTTTATAATTTTGAAGTAATTAATAAAGCAGATGAAAGAATTTTATCAAATCTAAAAAAAACTTATCAAGGACAGCTGCAGAAGGAGAAAATGGCAGAGCAAGAAAGTGATGACGAGGCGAAGAGAAAACCTACCACCGTATGGACCGGCCGCCTTAGAGCCATAAGATTCACCTCTCATTGGTCCACCTCCACCAGAACTTGCATATCCAGTACCGAAGCCACTGCCTCCTGAATAATCCATACTTCCTGCACATGCAGAAATAAGCTCATGATGAACTAACTGGCTGTGGACATGCATCATATTTACTAAACCTTCTCAAATATCTCTCATCACTCAATCTAACTACACTTTATACAGATTATAAGAGTAATGTTCCTACTTTGTCTGATCAGTTATCCTCAGGTCCTCATCCTTATCTTACCAGATCCCTATTCTCACCTACCCTCAACTCTACTACTCCTAGCAACTTGCTCATTTAATCAAGCACTAAGTCTCAGATTTACCACACACCTCTTTTCTCAATTCATACAGCACTTGTATGCAGCTGACCGTATCATTTTTCATTTTCAACAGCACTCATTTCTAGCTCACCATATCACTCCTCTCACTTTATACAGCACTTAATCACTTACAGCACTTGCTTTTCTACAGCATTACTAGTTTAGTGCATCACAGATCCACTAGTTTACTGTATAATTTTTCTCACGAATCTTCAACCAGAATGTTCCTTGATAAGCTCATATGTTCCTAGCAGATAACAGTACTCACCCGGGTCACCCCTAGATTACAATATCTTAAAATATTACTGTAGTTGTAGATTTATCAAACACTATGTTTAATATATAGAATTTAAGGTTTAAAAAGCGACTTACTTTGTTACTGCTAATCTGCATCAATATGTATGATACTGAAGAACCGGAAATTGGCTTCATTATTAAGACGGCTATACCACACTTTGCTCAGACCTATGGTGCTCATGAACACCAACAATTCAATAGCTAATCTCACTTGACTTACAACTTTCAGTGTTCAGTACTGGAAGACTGGTGGACTCTGACTTTGCTTAGCACATTAAGGACATCATATTATCTACAGGACTGCATTCTGATCTGGACAGCTGGTGGATAGTTGGATTTCCCTTGCTCATAACAACGTTAATATAAATTCTGTCGGCTTATCGACAACGATAACAAACATTGCTCTGAACTGCATAGCTGATGGTCATTAGCAAGCTGTGATTTGATTCAAATGTTCGGCAGAAGCATTATATCCAAGCACATGGCAATTCTTCAGCGAAGCCCGAACATTAATGAATAAAGGCATTGACAGTTCAATGAGAAGAGATAAAAACTGAATCAGAAAACCTTACAAGTTCATAATAAGATTGGACAAACTAACATAAATACAAAAAATGTCACATCTTTTAACAAAATATCTTGCAAAGAAGGCAATAATGAGATAGCTTCAATCTGAGTAAATCAAATTTTTATAAATAAATCAATGAATGATTATTGTCTATGTTGAACAATCATCATTATCATCATCTATCATCCAGAATGACATTGTCCACTTTATAGTGGTTTGTCTGTCATGTTACCAAAACAATTCTCTCTGCAATTGGAAGGGAACTGTTAACAAGCACACTCGCAGAGATTAGCAGAGCATACCCTAATCATTGAATGTGTATCTGTCCATACTAACAAAGGTAAGATGACATCTACATTTGTCTCGATCACAGCAGAAATGAGATGCGACACGGCACCCCGAAGCTGATTACAAATGAAATGTGACATAGCACTCCCAAGTTGATAAACAGTTATAAGAGTGCATTACTGCCATGTCAAATATTATTAAGCACAGATACAAAAACGATCGTTTGGATTTTTACTAAAGTTAAATTGTGCTCCGTTCTGTCGAGCTTGCGTTCTGTCAAGCTTGCGGAAAAACACTGCGAGTTTATTGTAAAGCCTGACATCACCAGGTAGCCGGTGTTTGTGATGTTGTAAATGTAAAAACAAGTGCTCCATCTTTCTCTAAATGCAGCAAAAGCAAATGGATCAACTCAAATGAATCATCATGTAAATTTCTGGCATGGATAATCATTTATCTGGAATGCCTTTAAATTGCCAATGATTTATATGTGCAGAAATATTCTGCAATAAATACATACATTTCAGCCAGTTTGTGTACCATGTCAGCACACATGCATTAAAATGATTCTGGGTGATTCTAAACATGCTCTCGAGTTACAAAGAATGATGACATACAGTTTTGCCAGTCATGATCACATGCTACATCATCATCATCATACCATTCTATCACAAACTCCAATTGTCTTTATCACACACATAGCTCAAGCTGCAACAAAGCTCTCCTCAGTTTCACAGAACAACACAAAGTCATGCACTACTGCTGAACATTTGCAGACCGCACTCACTGGCAACCGATCGCTTTACAATCAATCAAATTTTGTGAATTTTTGCCAATGGTTAAGTTTCACTGTGGTATTACATCATTGCACAAGGCTGACTGCGCCGCTATTGAAAGGCTGACCACATGACACTTATCGTATACAAAAAACACAACAATAACGACAACAACAGAAAACAGCATCACAGTGTACACTATTCTACATCTGCTCTGAAAGAGGTTAGTGTATCAACAATTAATAGCTTTGTACTACGGTATTTAATTTTAACACTGCACACGATATATTGAATAAGGTACAATAAATAACTTGAATACCATGCGTGAAATAATACAGATCGGCACAAACAACTTCAATCTGATAGTATGTGTACCGATTCATCAGCACCAAATTAAAACTGCTTCACATAGATTTTAACTTAAATTTGATAAACAAATATTCGTTGTAAAATGTTTTAAACTTTTGACTCAAAGTAGAGAAGTGGTCAGCTTCAGAAGATGATTAGCGAGGCGACCATTAGGCATATATTCCCTACTAAACTCCCAACCAATAAGATATTTTGATACAACAAAAACATCACACATGTGCTATGTAATGTATATCATAGACAGAGCTCAATTCAAATTACCAACTGCAACAATATAGCCCCAGGACTTGCTCTATATTTCTAGATAACCTATAGTGTACCAAACTAAATCAAGGATAATGCAAGGAAGTGTTCTTGATACTTCGACAACCATGTCATTCATTTCATTTATAATTAGCTCTAATTATGAAATATTGTGCATTCAAACATATCACTGCACAGAAAAACTATCAAATAACAATTGTCAACTCAGCACCATGTATAGTTGTATACGTATCTGACCACAAATACAATACAACTATGCATTAACACTTTATACAAAAAAAAGCATTCTCCACAGCACACACACTGGCGGCACAAAATTGACAAGAAAAAAGAAATGCAAGAAATATCAGACTAGCAATCAAGTACAAGGCAACATCTAAGACTGGCAATCAAGTACAAGGCAACATCTCACACTGGCAATCAAGTACAAGGCAACATCTAAGACTGGCAATCAAGTACAAGGCAACATCTCAGACTGGCAATCAAGTACAAGGCAACATCTAAGACTGGCAATCAAGTACAAGGCAACACCTCAGACTGGCAATCAAGTACAAGGCAACATCTCAAACTTGCAATCACGTACAAGGCAACATCTAAGACTGGTAATCAAGTACAAGGCAACATCTCAGACTGGCAATCAAGTAAAACAGGTAGCGATCAAAGTAGCGATCCTACTTCTCATTTCGCTAACATAAACAAACATCTATATATCAATACAGTAAAAATAAGCAAATTCAAACTTAGACCACACAATCTTAGATGTGAAAGTAGCAGAATTAAAACACACATATAATTTAAAGGCAACAATCTCAGGTTATCAGAAGACAATCTTGCCATTATAAATATTCAACTCCAGACACTACCACACGGTTCAACGTTGAATTTTGCACACATCCACACCAGCAGACTCATCAAGAATAATATAAACAGTAATGAAAAACAGTACCTGTACCGAGAAATAAGAGCAAGATATGCAATTTACAACAAAGAAACGAAAGGAGAACTTACTGTCATCATATCCTCTGCTTCCTCCACCATAGCTCCCCATCCTGTCATCGTACTCCCTGCTCGCATACATATCCCTTCCCCCACCTGACCATCCTCCACCCATATCTCGTCCTCCAAAATCTCGAGATCCACCACCATAGCCTCCATCACGGCCACCGCCGTATGCCCCATTACGATCTCCATAGCCCATGTCTCGGCTCCCACCTCCATAGCCACCGTAGGAATCTCGACTACTGTAGCCGCCTCCACCACGACTACCATAATCATCACGACCTCCTCTACTGCCTCTGAAGCCACTGCCATAGCCATCCCTTGCGCCTGCAGAACCTCGGCCCCCACGGAAACCCCCATCTCTCGGTGGATAGTCACCACCACGACGGTACCCACCATCGTAGTCAAAGCCACCATAGCCACCTCCATCTGAAAATAAAACATCTTTAGCTGAAAATAATACAAATTACCATGAATAGAAACTAACAATTAATTAAACACATCAACAAAATATCAAACAATTACGAAATATTCAATTAATGGCTAAAATGAAAACTGTTTGCACAAACAAACGCTAACAAATCAATGTTATTACTTTGTTCAGTTTATTGCATCAGAAAGAGCGAAACTTCATCATTTAAGGGCATACTGGCAAGAATTTAATTTCCTTCTCTATACGAGGAAAGGAAACGTTATTCTCGATATTAATCATGAAAAAACAGCTCCTGATTTCATTGGACCAAAAGATCCGAGGGAAAAAGCGTATCTCAATAATTCACATGGCTAAGGAATTTCTAATGGAAAACTACATACAATTTTATGGCTCTACAGAGTTTATGGTTCAAATATTATGATGTCAAGCCTTAGAAGTGCCCCCTTAGAAATGGGGCAAAATATAAAATTTGATCTATACTTCCTTCCTTACTCCCGTCATTAGAAATTAGCCTCGCTTCTATCCCAGGTTAAAATTGATTCATCAAATTTAAAAGTGACAAAATTTGCCCCTTTCAAATTGGATTCATCTTGCTGTGGTGGTCTCCATACCATTGCTCACTGTATAGCACAACATAGAACATTGAATCTTTTATCACTAATGATCACAGAATCATAACTCAATTTAAACAGACACAGCTACTTACTGAACATTCAACTTAAATAATAATTTGTGTAAAACACGAACCTCGCCGGTCCATTCCTCGTCCTCTCCCTCGACCCACTGAAACAGATCAATGTAAAAATGTAATCAAACCTAATAAATAAAATAAAATAATTTTAAAACATCAAAATGTAGTCAAACATCTAATACGAACAACGCTAAAGCCAGGCATGCTAACACAACAAAGTCCTGTATATTTAACATTACTTAACTGCAACTTCATAAATAAGTTTTTTCAAAACCAACAATTAATCTTGCAAGCATTTTTCAAAGTCATCCTTGAGCTTCTGCTTACTCTTGGTCGTTTCTGCAACAGTTAAACATCCATTCACATTGCTTCATAACCGAGAAGCTACAAATGGTGGCTTAGTTCAAATATCTAATACAGCAGCAATAGTATCTCTATGGCAGCACAACAAGCCATGGACATTGTACTGCAGAGTAAGATTCCTCACTTACTATAGTCCACATTCTTGATAGGTTGCTTTGTATTCCAGCAAATCAATTCCGTTTCAGACAGGCAATTGCATTATCTCAGAATCACTCAATTTGTAAATATCATGGATCGTTTTATCATCCAAGTGCAGCATTTTAATCAGAAATTAAACCTGAACAAGTCTTACTTCGTAGGTCGCCTCCACCTCGAACTTGCTGCATTTCTTCTTTACTCAAAGCCTTCTTTACATCGCATCTGTGTCCCTTGATTTGGTGATGCTTTATAACTATCAAAAAAACAATATCGGATAAGATTAAATAGATTAAATACAGCAAAAACTAACATCTATACTACAGCAAAAATCATATACAAGATTATTACAATACAATGTAATTGCATACATATACAATAAATTTTAAAAGGAATAAAATCAACAATTTCTTCAACACTTCTCTATGAGACTTGTTGCCACGACAGACCATGCCAGTAATTACAAAGACAATAGCAACACAGATGATAGTACATAGGGAAAGCAATCATGGAAGTAAAACATAAGATGATAGAAGACATTCATACGAATCAATTCATACAAGTTAATTAAAACTACTATAATATAATGGAGACAATGAAAAGTATACAACAAAAATAATCCAGTTAAAGCAATTAAAATAAATTTCAAAGATCGACCACTTACGAACTATCTTGTCGACAGGGTCGTAATCTTCAAAAGAAACAAATGCGAATCCACGTTTATTTCCCGTAGCTTTGTCTACAATGACTTCAACTTGTTCAATACTGCCAAACTCCACAAAGTACTGTCGAAGGTCTTCCTCGTCGATATCATCTCGGATACCACTAACATAGACTTTCTTGCTTACGATATGTGTCTCTGGTCGACCAGCGTCCTGCCGAACAAAAATCAGAAAAACATACCCATGAAAATCAATAAAGACTTACAATCATTTTATCACATGCTAATTCATCAGCTAAACACAAAGTAACAAAGCCCTTAATTGTATACACAATCACACAGAGGTTATAGCAAACTGTAGACTCATCTTTAAAGAGATATTAGTATTAACTATGAACTATCATGCTTGCAACATATTCCTTCAAAAACTACTTTAATAAAAATGTTAACATGCATTCATACAATTTTATATTTTTAATTGCAATTTTTACCATACAAATTATGCACTTTGATATAGAATATCAGCTAAGCTGGATAAGATTGCCATTAGTGATAATCAAATAAACTCAACCAATTCAAGTAATAAAACAAACCATTAACAAACCATATAATTTTATGACCGATGTCGATTTTATGCATGAATCATTACATCACACTTTACAATTGTACGTTAAATGCAATACCAACTTGAAATATTGAAGCTTGAATCAAGCTAGCAAATGTTGTGTTAACAACCAAGAGCTGTAAATAGCACTACTTGAAATGAACATGAAATGAATATATGACAAATCATGAACACAATAAGTACGTACTTCACGTGGCATTGCTCTTTTTGTCTCCACTTCCTTGCCATCAATTCGATGAGGTCTTGCCCTCTGAGACTCATCTAGCATGTGATCTTTTTTGAATGTTACAAAGCCAAAACCTCGCGACCTACAAACATCATGCCAATATTAATACACAAATTCAAGTAGTTCATAAATAACTTTTAAAAAAACAGCTCAAAGCTGCAGATATGGCCGTTCTAAGATAGAGAATCTATTAATAGTTCACGATAATTCAAGCAATGCTCGCATCACATAAACACTTGGAGGTACAAACTTCTCTAGCCTATAATACAAACATAAGCACTACACAACATTCACCACACAGCTTCTACAATACATCTAAACAACTACAATACATTTTATCTGAAAGAAGCCCTGATGTGCAATTCTTCAAGGGAGCTTAAATACAATTATCAAATAATTATTTGATAATTGATAATTATTATAATAAACCATCAAGTCAAATTGATAATTTAAACTTTTAACCATTACAAGACATTATGCTTTAATTTATTTACGTTATACTAGACCTACATTAATTAAACAATATGTTTAATTAATGCAGGTATAGTATAACGTAAATAAATTAAAGTCTGATGTTGCAAGCAATGCAATTAACAACTGTGTTTTGTTTTTAAAATGAAAAAATCTTATAGATTTGATAATTCAGCTCGAAATAACTAGGCTACCTTTGTATTCTCATAATCAAGCGAATAATGTTAATCAGATGAATAAATGTCATCAAAACTTTTACATGTGATCTTGTGTCTAAATATCAATTTAATCACATGCTAACAACAATCAATGAATGCCAAGTACTAAACTAAAGCCAAACAACATTTATCACATTTTAACCAACTAGATCAAGTCTTACTAGTAATAATTAACTATTAAAACTGACAATAGTTTCACTACAATTCAGTATCACGCATTCAACATGTATCGTCATACATACCGTTGTGTTGAGCTGTCCTTCATGACAACGCTGTCAACAACTTCACCCCATTGTTCGAAGTGGCGTCGTAACGTGTCCTCGGTTGTCTCAAAATGAAGCCCACCGACAAACAATTTTCGAAACTGTTCCGAATCGCGGTTTTCCTAGCAAACAAAACAGTACATCACTATAACACAACATGCACCAAAAACAGATATAACACACAGCTTTAAACAATTTGAAAATTATCGCATCAGATCTACAGAAGACCGCAACAGAAACCCGGAGGACCTCAACGGATATTCGGAGAGCTAATTTTCAAACATATCATAAACTGGGGTTAGCCTGTAGTTTAGTAGGCCACATGAGAAAATATCAACACAGGGGTACCGGTATGTTCGAAAACAGTAATTTTTAACATTATACTTTAAGAATTTAAAGCTGGCAAAATGGGGTAAAATGTTCGGTTCGCCTACAGTTTAGTAAACTGCATGAAATAACAACAACAGGGGAACGTATTCAAAAATAATTGTTTGAATGATAATTGACATAATAAAAATCAAATTAATAATTAATTGCATGCAATTTACATGCAATTATCGGGCACGGTCTTTCCGGTGAATTTGGTGCTGGATGTGGCAACAACTTGAAGGTAAATTATTCGCACTACACATTTGTACAATTGATTTTTGCTTCTTAAATTTTCGCGATTTGCACTATTGCATTTTTGCACATCCGGCCCCTGGATCCGGTCGACACACACTGACACACCCTAAATTCCCTAATTTGCAATACGCCGCGCAAATTTTGTATCTTACAAAATGTACATTTGCTTTGATTCCTTTATGCAAGCAAATGCATGCAAATCATTAGTTTATTTCTACGCGCATTTATAACTCCATGTATGTACTATTTTGCGGACGTATTTTGCGCGTATTTTGCGCGTATTTTGCGCGATGTATTCAATACTAACTCCTCTGTCTTCAGGCATGCTGGCTTCTTTCTTCATTCTTTGCCGCAACAAATGGCTTCCTAACACATGGCTTCCGCTTGGGCACGTGACCTAGCCATCCCACTTCCCGTTCATTTTTTCTCGTCTCTCCATAACTTAACATAACGTGTATGAATAGACGCAGGCGTTAGCCTCTATGTCCATATCGTAGTAAAATACACAGATAATATTACTTTGTTAACATCACATTACAATACATTAAATAGAT
>JAQFYQ010001309.1:0-13605 GCA_034694885.1 Buchholzia appendiculata | reverse complement strand
ACTGTTATTGAGGATTTAAATGCGGATTTATTTGCGAATTCGGTAATATAATATGTCCCAAAAGGAAACTATGCATTAATACAAACGTCTATGAAATTGAATGTAAATTTATGAATGTCTAAACACAGATGTAACATCCTCTGCTTGTACAGAAATACGTGAAATTTAGTAGTTTAATTCCTAGTTTTTTTGTTCAGAACGTACACATACTTCTGACATTAAGGGCGATAGAGCTTACATACCAGTGTGCGGTTGTGTTCGCAGATGGCACAACCGACACCGGGCCTGAGAATTGAACCCCGTAACATTAGCGGACTAGTTAGTTAGCTAGTTAGTCGAGTGTAAACATATTAAGCTACGGGACGCTCTCTGTATATGATAATACTATATATTGATTGAAAATGAGGATATATTTTGACCGCAGATTATGTGATTCACACGGCATGTTTTTCATGCTGGTTATAGTGCACACAGGAACATCTCTGCTTGCATTGCTAATATCGGAACTCCCGGATATGGTTGTTTGGACACCGATATCAACGTCATTCAGTTGTGGCTTGGTATTCGAGACGGATACGGATATCTGTGCAGCGAGGACGGAAAAGGTATTCATTTAAGTTGTGACGTGATGTTCTTCTGAATAAATTATTTTGTATCACAATTAGGAGATGAACAAAGTAGAGTCTCGTTTTGCTATTTTTCAGATAAAGCATGCTCATATTTGTTCATTGTGACAAAGCTAAGACGAAGTATAATAGTGCCGTTACAGGTTAGCACATGATAATTGTTGACTTGGTGTTAATTATGATATGCTCAACCATCCTAGACAATGTAGTGACATATTATTTCGTTCGCTTCAACGCAGGTCATGCCTCAAGAGCTAAAATTTGAAAACACCCGAGTCGCAGGAATTTTACCAAATTTGGTAGCCACACTATGACTGCTATTTGACAACGTTGTTTCCTTTGATCTGTATTTTGGCAGTGCATATACATATTTTGGGAATACACTTAAGAATCTTAAGTGCACAAGATTGAAGCTATAACGCATGCGTAACATGGAATGAAATGCTGCCGGTGAGGCAGTTGAGTGATTTTTACTGATATTCTGCGATGCATGTTCCGAAATGAAAAAATGTATTACAATAGATGCGGACTAACCATGTCACTGGACGAGGTGAATGTGTAACCAATAATTATACCATAGTTTATTTCGCTTCACAGAGAATGTTCGGATAGTATTATATACATTTGATATTTGTAGCTTTTGTATTTTTGAATTACTTTCTATTTTATTTATGTAAACAAAAGATGTTCATATCAGCTCTTTATAGGCGATATTTTCTAAATATGATATTTGTTTCATTGCAATATCATTGTATGCATGGTATATTGATTAGTTTGTCGTTGCTGTAATATTCTATCTAGAAATTAACACACTACCGTTACTCATGTTTGTTCGTTAGGCTACACTTCTGCTGCCAAATGTCTCAGTTCCACAACCGTTGAAACGGCGTTGTCTGGATGTTACAACACTTTCTTTTCAGCGATAAACAAAGACAATAGCACTTATTGCAGGTATTGATTGATATATTACATTCCTGTAATATGTATTAATATTGCCAGAAAAAAAATAGATCGCTTTGATCTTCAACCCGTTAAACTGCTGACATTAGTTGACCTTCATTTTGTGAAATTCCTGTAATTCAATAACACACTGGGGTAGTTGCGAATAATTATGCGATCCATTTACACGCGGTTATCGCTTTAGCTTGTTTAGCAACCAAGCTGCAAAAAAGCCAGATGTACATATACGTTGATGATCGAGTTACGCAGTTTGACACATGAGATTCATTTCAATGTCAATTGAGTCACTTTAGATTCAATGATTCTAGCTCATGCTAATTGGAGTAACCATTAGCTTCAAGGAAGTGTCCACTTTTCTGTCTGATAGTTTCTATAAGAAATTTCGCCAACTTAATGAATGTAGATTGAGTTTTCGGTGTCCACTGCGGTGATGACATCTTCATATGGATCGGACTATGATCATCGTAAGCAGTTTGCTGTCGGTAGCAAAAATACTTTCATCAGTTTCAGACAGTTTCATATTGATCATTTAGAGTCATCAAAGCGAGGTATTGAAACGTGCTGCTTGATATATGAATGCATGGGATATAGTTGCGCTTGCTAAGCTGAAATCCATGAGACCACATTCGGAATGTCACCTGGAAATTATGCTTCTGAGCAAGTAAGTAAACTCTATTCGAAAATAGCAAATCGTGCACAATTATTTTAAGCAAACCGTTTTTAAAAATAACGTCAACATATTAATGGAAACATGTATAAATGAGTCTGCATACTAATGCTAGCGAAGCAATTACACCGGAGTTGGACACGGGTCGAATCGACCCGGTGGTCGTGTCAGGTACGGTCGGCGTGGGTCGTGTAGTGTTTTTGTTTGGGAATTGTCGGGTCCAGTTTCTCGTGAGTCAGATCGGGTCGCGTCACAGTGTTCGTGGGGTGGGTCACAACATTCTAACCTGAATTAAAATGCTCATATTGATGCTTTAATATCTAGAGAAAAATTTGTCCAAATCAATTTCAAAGTAAAAAATGTCAAGTCTTTATCTGCATTTAATTTCACATCAGTACTTCCAAGTATTGTTTCTTAACAATATAATTTTTTTTCTTCACTATATAGTTGCACATTCATGTATTCAATTGCTTATAGGCATATGGTTAGTTTTTGCAAAGCAAAGAACAATGTATAACAATAGTATGCAGCTTGCAAATATTCCTACATCGTCATTGTTAATATTTACCATAATCTTTCATGATTACAAGTTTAAAGTATAGCACAAAACTATGTTACGTATGAAATTCATTAAAAAAATTCCATTACATTTTTTTCAAAATATTTTATCAGTGTCGCAAGTCGTGTCGGATTGAATCAGAGAGGTAGTGGATTTGATCGGGTCACAGAGTCCATGGGTTGGGTTGGGTTGGTTCGAAAAGTGACCCACGTTTATATCTGGATTACTCGCATGACATGCCAGTACTTTCACTTGCCTCTGATTCAGTTCGTGTTGCTGAAATATTTCATTATTATTGAGTTTTGTATTGCATTGCAATTAGTCAGAGTTGTCCCGAAGGCCTAAACTGACAACTTTACTGATTTCTACGAAATTATAAATTAGCGTGAGGTCTTAATTGTCGTGAGGCAACCTACTTTTTTGATTGTCTATACCATCATATCAAACTTTTCACAATTCTGCACAAAGCATTGTGACCTATTACTAGTCACAAAAATCGATAAAATGTATTTCTAAACACAGAAATAATTTATCATAAATGATAGTGTACATTACTCTGAACCTCACTTAGTCCAATCGGTAGTCATCCGTTCTTGATTATCTTGTTGCAATAAATTGCAATACAGAGAAACTTCACAATAATGATTATTTTCAGTTATGTTTTAGTAATGTACTGTGTTCAAAATTTGGCTAGAAGAGTTCGACAGTTTGATATAAATATGGATTAATGCCAATCAGTCGGACGACATACCGATATGAAACAGTAGATTGCCGGTACTGTTTTGCAAATTTACAAAAAGATCCATTCAACATTTTAAAAATTAAACTGAAATTGATGTCCGTAGTATAGTTATGTACTCAGAGATGAAGAGTGTATTATTTATATGTACTTTTGTGAACGGATTGGGGATTTTTGCAGCGTCATTTGTGTATTTCTAAAAGTCACACTAAAAGTTTATAGAGCTATGACAATCATAGATGACAGAATATAGATATAAAAGTGCAACAACTGTGTATATACAGTGCAGTACTAAATCAGGATATAGCACAAGACCAATATCAAAGATCAATGTATTGCAAATGTCACTGGGAGGACAGTACACAAACCAATATTGCTTCATATTTATATTTTTGTTAAATGCAATTCTATGAAGTTTTTTGTAAGTGGCGAACCATCTTTTTATATTTCACTCTTTCACTGGTAGATCACTGAATCAAGCGGTTGCTTGCGCGGTCGACGAAGTCTCTTCTACGTGTGAGCGCGCACAAGCAGAAATCATCGCCAACTTCATGTTCAAAAGTTACAATCCAGATGCAAAGCGACAAAATTGCGTACTAAGTAAGTATTTATGATTAATAATTGCATTTATGTGAATGTATAATAATGAATAGAATATAGAAGAGAAATGCGACTTAACGCATCAAAACGACGACGACGATATTGATGATGATGATGACGATGATGATGGTGATGACGACGATTACGATTATGTAATTATATATTGTAATTACCATACTTCTTTCTGTCTAGATATTTTGATATTACCACATTACCGAAATAATAGTTTCTGCTTTTGCTTGTATGGTGAATTTGTACTTTCGGAAACATTGCCCTACTCCAAGAATAGATGATAGACAAAGCGACGGTTCCAGTATTGTGCTTAATTTGGCTAAAAGAACGCAGTGTAAATAATTTTGATTCGCGATCATTTGGATTTGATAAGTTCGCATAAAGCTAAAGCTAATAAGTTTCGACTGGAGATACTATTTGAAAATAGTGTATGAATGTTGGGTTGTTGTTCAAACCCGACTAATAGCGTAACATTTGGGATTATACAGTTCTCAGTTATTTGAATATATTACATTGATTTCTGAATATCATTGGTTCGTTAGTTTTGATTCCTAAATCCTGTTTTATATATTTTGAAATTGTGTTGGAGTAGTGGCATAATTCGTATTAATAAGTATATGCTTGAGCATGATTACGGTTAGAGCTTACGACTTATTGCGGTTTCTGGTAAGGACTTCAGGAAATTGATCAGTTTCATGTTTAAACTTACATTTTCAGCTCTGATATAATGTTAAACCTTTTTTGCAGTATATTTAATTTGAATTGAATGCATTCGAAAATATGCTTTCGGTTTCGACGTGATACATTTGTAACGTTACGCGTACGTTGTATTTTGAACGATTGCTATGTTACTTGTTTTATCTAGGTCAGCCCGCTATCGGCAGCTCAACTGTTCAGCAAAGAGCATCACTCCTTCTGATAGTCTTCGTGTTCATTGTAACCAGCCTGAAACTGTGAAAACTGATCATGATATGAATATAGTTATTTGTATAACACATAATAACAGTAATTTTTGAATATAGTTATTTGTAATACGCATAATAACAGTGGGGTTCTAGCTTCTTCGAAAACGGCATACCTTGTGGGCTCAAATCTAATATTGGTGCCTCTACAAAGTTTAGGAGCGGGGGAACGGGGTGGCGAAAATTTTTTTTCTCGACGAGAGTATAGCGACGGAATTTTTGTAGACGACGGGTGTGACGACTTGCAATTTGTTGGCGCGGGGGTGGTAGCTGCGAGCAATTTTCTTCCAGGGGGCTTTCGGGGAAGGGTCGGAGATGGGGAATGGCGGCGGAGATAAATCTGCGAAACTGAACTTTATTATCACATTTTTATCAATGACCATTTTCCGCGCCTTGCCGTGATTTCGAAGCCCCCTGTGTATGCTTCGTTGTGAGGCCAGTGGCTCCAGTGGCCCCACCGGCCAGCACGCCACTAAACAGCAACTGTGTAATTTAGAATATTCGTAATCTACAACAGTACGTGTCTCATCTTTTCCCCACCATATGAGTATGCAATAAGTGATTCTACAGGATTTCCTACAAGCATTGCAAGGGTAGGTCAATAATGTATGAGGTTAAAAAGTGTGAGATTAAAAGTTTGAGGTTAAAAATTGCATTTAAAAAAATTGAAAGATTTCATACAAATATTTTTTTTAATTGTTGAGACCTTTTAAGTCCTGTTTAATGTAACAACCAGTGCGAATACAATTGGTATTGCCTTGCGTATAAATTTTCTAACTTCAACGTTATGATATGGCTTTTAATTTATACAAAGGTAGACAGAATGTCACATATGTTGACATATGAGGATAATAAGTACAAACAGCAACCGTGTAGTTTATAGCTTATCAACGTTGTCAAATACCTCCTAAACCCGAGCTTGCATATTATTACTACTAAGCATATTGGTATTCATTTAAAACGGATTATTTAATATGTAAGAGGCAAAATAGAGGTTCATCTGCCAAAAACTAAGTATAAAAGCATTGAGATCCATTCAAAATAATTGCACCGATTTTTTAGTTACTATGATTTATTCAATTTTATATATAGTACATTCTATATCATAAGCCGTAATTATGTTCTATGTAGACATTTTGTCGATGTGAAGGTTGGTTGCGCATTGACAATACATTACATATAGACATTAAATTAAGCACGGACATTTCATCTACTCTACGTAGCTGTGTAATTGCTTGAGTATAAAACTTATCTCCGAAATGGTGGCGATTGCGAGGTATGGCAATGTTCAAAAGAGCATTTTTCAAACATTTTGTCGGTAGTTACTAGTCAATGTTTATTTCAATTGACTTATACCACCGATCTACCAGGCCAGATGAGAAAGGGTGGGTAGTCAAAGGTCCTACCAGAACACACAACTATGTTTTCCAACGGGCGTATTTCATATCGACTTTCGATTTGCATGCTTTATAGAAGCATGCAGCTCGAGGATATAAAACTTGTAATAATTAAGTCCTTAAATACAAACCTCTTAATTTAGGTGTACGTGAACAACAATAAATACAACATACACAAGTGAATTATACAATGTAAGATCTGTCAATTTATTGTTTAGCGTCACACTTATACTTGCCAGAATTACAATACAGTGCATTAGAGTCTTATAATAAGATTATATTCATGCTTGGATCAGTTGTGTCACTTTGTAGTATCAGTTGCTTCACTGTTGACGCTTTTTCTTGAACTAATTAGTTTGTGCGAAACATGAAGACGATTAGTTGAGCAGTAACGACTACTGAGACACTAGACAATGACATGAAAACTTTACAAGCATAACTGTGTTCGTTGCTTTCGGTTACATTTGGAGCAGGAGGCTGGTTATCAGATATGGAGTTGGTCGAATCGGAAGTCGACTCTGAAATGATCAAATTACTATATTGTAGAAATTATTATAAACTTTTCACGTGTTTACATACATGCAGTATTTTCATTTGTAACACATGAACACACACAAACTTATATTTTGCTGTTTTGAATAAATAATGTCAAGTTTTTGAGTTATGTTGAACATATTCAGGGAAGATTTTCTGTATCATCACAGGTCCGAGAAACGGTGTGATTCTGCTCAGAACTTAATGGTACGAGAGCTCTAGATAGCATATGAGACGCTAAAGATCGGCACTAATTAAAGCGTACGGTCAAGCAGTCAAAATATTAAAACGAAGTTTCTAAAAAGACCTCTAATAAACATATTCATTATATTCAATGTAATAGAAACAGAGCAGGGTTACATAACAGTTTAATTCACATTAATATTACTATCATTGGATTAACTATAATCGGGGTGGGACGTTTCGAGACGCTTAAGAACTAAGGAGTTCAAAGTGCGACTCACTTGAGGCACGCAGCGATTGCAACGTGGTGGTGTTGATATGAATACGTTTACGACAAGTATGGCTTCCAAAATCGAGTGGAACGGGAAGCCCGGGTGGCGCAATGTTTAGTGCTCTTACCTGTCATGTAAGAGATCCGGGTTCGATTCCTGGTTCGGATATAACCTTTTACTCGTGATTGGAAGGGGCTTATTGTAAACGATCTATTCATATTCATGTCTACAACAGTATATTTATGAAATACAACTGAATCTATGTAGTGTAATAGTTGTGCTACTAGCTTAATATATGCAATTTCAATTATGTCGCAAAATTTAAAGTAAATTTGAATATAGCTCAAATACTGTATAATTATAGTGGCATATTTCGTTAGACAATGTATCATGCCTGTGACATAGTATCGCATGCAAATTTGGGTCAAGATGACGTCTTCGGTCGAATCATAACCTACTTCGCTTCGATTTTGCGACGGATTTTAGGCATTGCTCTGTGTTCTCAAGGGAGTTCCGTCGACCGACGAATTACTGGCCAGTATGGTGGTAATGGGCTGAATGATTTTAGTTTGCCTGACATGATTGAAACAAAGCAACAAGGAGATGATTGAAGTGAGCTCTGATTTAATTGGCTTTGGTGATATTTTTATTAGGTTGCAGTGGGCACGTAATTGCTTGTTCGACCATTCTGTTACGTATTTGATCATCTTACCATTAACTTCGCTCAGCATATTTACCTGAAATTAATTTTTATTTATTAAATATATACTGTAGATTAGTTAAATGCACAAATATTTAACGAATCTATATAATACTAACCTGAGAATTTCACCTACGATTAATCTACATAGCATCTACGATTTTGTTAAGAATTTACCGAAACGACATCATGGTGCTTTATAATTGCATCATATCACAACCCATCTGCAGTCCGACAATGTCAGATAAACATGTAAATATAATTTGTAAATAGAAAAAAATAAAATTTGTTCTTACCCAGAGTGCATCCGACAAAATTTGTCAAAGGCCGAAAAATCCTGTAGATATAGTTTTCCCACACCTGCATTGCTTGCTTGCCGTACACACTCCACGTATCAACTATACATCCCAGCTCAGCGTTAAAGGCACTGAATGAAAAAGATAATGATGGGATTACTTCACAGCGCTGTATTTAGTCAGGCTTCCATCTTTCTCCAGAATCCTTCTTAGGAAACTTACAACATAATATTTTAGCTTCTGGGACAAATATAATAAGGTGCAAATCTTCGATCATGGGTCAAATAATTGCCACACAGGAAAGACTTGCTTCTCTTTTGATCATTCAGCACCCAACTTTATGCTCACATTAGTTATGCTTACCGAACAAAATTTATATGTAATATAATTGTGCAGTCAGTGAAATGAAAACAATTGTCGCGTTATAAAAAAACAGAACTGTGATATAAACAAAGTCATATATAAAATTATATCATAGATGATAATATATCTACAGTATGTAACATATATATGCAACAACAATAACAACTTAAACGTAAATATGCAAACATTAAATTCCTGTAATTACATTTAAAAGAAAATGTGGCAATTATGATTAGAGAAGGTTGTTCCACATATTCAGCCCATCTTGCTAGGAATTTCTTCTTTTAATAATACTTGGTTTCCTTGCCTGTCTGAAATCTGCTGCATTATTTTATTTGTTTCTTGGTTGCAACTCTTTGACTTTTTGTAGATGAGTTGGCTATGTACTTTGTTCAGACCTTAGTTAGCTACATTTTAACTGAAGTAATTGCATTTGGCTTCTTGATAGAGCATCTGCATCGAATGTTTTAGCCTTCTGTATTTACTGACTCCTTCCACAGAGTGCATGTTCATGTATGTATATAATACGTCCTTTCACATGCGCCGTGCTTGCCAGTGACTTCCGTCACTGACATTCCGAGGTGCAATGCAGTGCAATTCATATGCAGGATAAAACATCTAAAAGACATTGCGTACCAAAATTTGTCTGATTTTGATTACTGATTAATCGCTCTGTGTCACCAGCCTGACACATTAGTTGAACCCGTGACCTGTTCACCTAAGGCAAGTGCTTAGCTGACTAAGCCATCACACTCTACAGTATATTGTCAGAAAAATACCTAATAATATCACATCTAAATCTCAAGTAGTTAACTAGTCAGTATCAACTGACAAGGCCGAACTACCGTAGCTTGCAAAGTCTTTGGTCGGAATGCCATTTGTTGAAAAATAAAGCCATAATCGCTAAACACGACGAAAATATTCAACGAGGTAACCGTTATATGCTTCTATGGCAAGTGTTTTTGTCTATATATTTAATTGTATATTATTATAAGCGTCTCTGTCAATGTATAGCTTACCGGCAAACATCCTGCCAGCCGACATTTATAAGACTTGATGTGCTGCATGCCTTGATCTTGCCTACACTACCAAACGCGTTAAAGCAGACTTTTTTCCGAACGATATCTACAAGTTTTACAAACATATGCTGTATATTAGTGGTAATTACTGCTGCAAGCAACAGTGAACGCATAGTGACAAAAAATAGTTCATGCCTGTCGGTTTCCAAAGGCGGAATGCGCATTAAGAAGGTGTTTGAATTATTTTTCAAATCTGCATAGCGAGGAATTGTGGTGTCGAATAAATCATCGTTACTCTAACCAGATCATGAGGCTAGTCATAGCAAAACCACAGTGCAAAAAAAGAGAATGCAACATCTTAATTATAAAACAATAAACACTTGATATTTATGAAATTGCAACCTTAGCCATAATTGTAAATGAATAGTAATACAAATAACTATAAATATGTGTCATAATATTTTTAATTTGTCAAATTCTAACCATATGTGTCCAACGTATACAAATACTGGCACAACATTTAACAAATTGCTTACTGAAAACATTATTAATTGTCGTATCACACGTATACTGGAAATATGATCCAATCAATATTGATCCCCTGGGTATTGATCACCAGTCAACAAGTCCCGTCAATTCAATTGATCCCCCAGCAACTAACCTTCGTCAATTGATCCCCCTGTCAATTGATACTGGCATCGACTGATCTCTTCGTCAACTGATCCCCCGTCTATTGGTCCTTCGTCAATTGACCCTCTTGTCAATTGAGCCTATGCATATTTATTTTCAGTAAATACGGGCTATGTGAAATGGTTCGTTAAATAAATTGAACTAACAATCCAAATAGTTAAATCAGTTCGACCAAATCTCTTTCATGACCGCTTTGCGCGCTAGCGAGCTTGCTACCCGGTGTGCGTGTGGTTGTCAGTCGGTCCGATCGGTTGTCAGTCTCCCGTTATCCTATCTCCATATGTCGTGAGGGTTGCTTTACAGTGCAAAGCCTTTGTATTCTTTACGCCACCAAGATGTTGTCCGGTGTCACACCGGCACAACATTTTTGAAGTTTTATTATCCCGGTATATCACAGTTTCACGTCCATTTTCGGAACATCCGAAAGCAAGCTCCTTCTTCGTCGTATGATGACAACTAAACTAAGTTCCTTCCTTAAGTTGCACAGAGGTTAAGTTAGCTAGACAAATATGTCATAGTATTTAATATAGCTCATGATGATACAATTAATAGGGGATCAAATGACGAGGGGTCAATTGACGGGGGATCATTTAACCAGATACCTGAAAAGCAATCTACCACTTGTAAAATCATAAACCCTATTTATAGTTTTGCTGACGGAGGGGTAATGTATATGGCATCACAAAAGGGACCTATCTGTCGGGAGCGATTGGAGATTGTTTAACTCCTAAGCGATCATCTCAGAAATTAGAGGGTCGCCTGATAAGCTTCTGAATATAATGCATTGACATCTAAATTGTTATGTAATATCCACGTCGTTTGCCCTTCGTGATATAAATTCACGATCATATATGCCAGAACGGACAGTGTGTAATATTCTGTATCTTAGCTCTATATCCCATAACATAGATTGAAAAACTATAGTATAAGGCTAGACAGTAACAGGCACGACAATCAACATTATAATGGCCTCTTCATAATTATGCAGTGACACGTTGAATACTCAAGCTTTTGAATGTGAACTATTGCGAGCAGACATTCAAATAATCTTCCATTATTAATTAGCAGATTGTGCTCAACTACTGTTCAACTGTTTATCTCCAAATGTGGTGTTAGTGTGAGTTTATGTTTGAACCATGCTAGTTTGAAGATTAAATAAATAAATAAATAAAGTACGTCGTAGCTCACCTAATCTGTCCCGGTTGCACAGATAGTTTAATGCGTCTTTCTGTCCTTCCAACAGTTTTATGAATATAGTATCAGTGATATCGTTGTTACAGGTGATGTTCGTCATGCACGACTCAAATCTGTCGAGAAAGACCCTGTTTCACAGATAAAGCAATTCTAGTTGCATACAAATTATGATTTAATTAATTAATTAAATGAGTCAACATTTTAATATTAATAGCCATGAATGATATGCAGCGATTTATTTAAAATTTGAGAAAACTTATCCTAGCATCAATTCTACAATCCACTCGTGTTTGTATGACATCCAGACAAATCGTCGTCAACTCATAAATTTATTACAACGTCGTTGCAGAAATAAAGGTGTCTGTTCTATTGCGGCATAACATCATAAGATTAAGACGATTTGACCAGCTTGGTTAGCATGATATTTCACAATTAAAACCAAGTTTTTCCACTTTCTAGTTCGTATCTTCGGACGCATGTTCAGAAGCACTGAGTGTTCTGTTTTTTTTTCTCTTTGCAAAAATTCGTGCTATCAATTGGCTGATCAACAGTTTGACTAATTTTTCGATCAGACTAGTATGTCACATAGTGTGTAATATAATGTGTGTACACGCTCGAGCATACTTCTTGTCAATGGTTCTGGTGACAACATTTTTACAGATAACAATTTCTGGTGAAAAGTTTTCATTGTTTTTTATCTTCATGTTCATCTTATGATCCTGACAATCAAATAAGTTGCATTGATGTGTGGCTAAACATTGATATCAATAAAGCAATTTTACTTGTTCTAAGATCCATTTAGTCATCATATTCATACGTATGATTATCCTAATCACAAAATGCAATTCATTTATTTTGCGTTGCCACTGTATCTATAGGAAATAAGCGTTGCAAGACTAACCTGCCGCATAGATAGTCCATTTGAGATGTACAAGATTGAGTTGAAAAACGGGCAAAAATCGTATAGCATTGTCGGGTCGAGTTGAACACGCATCTGGTATATACATCAGATTCTGTACTAACACCTGCATCAGCAGTGATCAATTGAGCATAATATTAAAATGCCAACGGTCAGCATTTTTAAACTCTAGTATTTCAGAAAAAAATCAAAATTTGTATTTGAAATTGTACAGATGTTAATATCATGTCTGTGTTTTTAAGACAGAAATCGAACGTTCCTGTAACTTTGTCATGGAGATGGGGTTATTGGGATTTCACAGTAACAAGTACTAAAAGGGAACCATGTTACAAGACTTATCCATAAGGATGCGGGTTTAATATTTAAGTAACTACAGATTATCTGAAAGCGTTTCAAAGCTGCATCTGATAAATCTATGAAGTGGAAAACTGAATGATCTGTGCGCGGCACAGTGCTGGATATTTATTTATTTATTTAATCATTTACCAATCAACAAATAATACATATAGAAACACAACACATGGAAACATAGATAGTGCGATTAGCACGGCCACACAGATGACGACACACTAATAGCGGACCGCTGCAAATAATAAGATAAAATAAATTTACTACAGGAACAAAAAATGTACGTCACATAATGAAAAACAAATAATAAGTCGTTAAACGCCAACAGCCTTAAAATTTTGATGAAACAAATTATCAGTACAAACTAATCAAATGTTGAATAATACTTGGACAAATCAGAGAGTGCCAATTTATGTTTAAAACTTGCTACGGAGCGTGATAGGACAACATCAGCATTTAAACTATTCCAAGCATTAATGCATCGAACATTAAAAGCATTTAGTTCTAAGTTAATGTCACAAATTGGTTTGACCAATTTCAGTGGATGACCACGGGTAGACGAATA
>JAQFYQ010001308.1:0-13610 GCA_034694885.1 Buchholzia appendiculata | reverse complement strand
AACAGTGAGGGTGAACAGTGTGGGTGAACAGTGAGGGTGACCAGTGAGGGTGACATTTCATCACGTGACATGCTCTAAACTCTCACAGTTACTTACTTGTCAAAGCAGAATTTGAACGCTCGTGATTAGGGCCCGGACAAGACCTGGCTTGGCCCTGGGAAGTGGGATATGTGGAGGCCCCTTGGGCCTTCCTGACAGGGCTAGGATTGGGCTATAAAAAATATTTAGAAAACTACATAGTTCGCAATTTGCCTTGATCAATAAATGTTTTTATTATCATATAATATTCACATGAATACAAAAAGTGTGGTACTATAATGATAATAAACATGACAGTATTTAATATGTTATTACATTTAGCCTAGGGATGTGCTGAGATGATTTGAAATGATGTGAGGAAAATGTATTTTTTACATTACTTCTGTTTTAGAATATACAAATTTATAAAATGAGTTCAGATCGACACAAGGTTCCGAGTGTAGGGCGAAGATGAAAAGTTGGAATTAGGAAGGAATGGAAATAGTAAGGAAGATTTTTTTAGTAAATTGCATGAGTAGAAATACAATGAAGGAAAATTGAAGGAATAACAAAAGACGTCTGAAAATGCAAGGAATAGAAAATGACATTGAACTTTTGTTTAGAAATATCAAGGAATGGAAATTGATAAGAATGGCTAAAAGAAAATAAACAGAATTTGCAAGGAAATATAATTGCAAGAAAATGATATTGCAAGGAATGGAAAAAGTAAGGCAAAGCAATCACTAAAATCACAAGGGTTAGAAATTGCAAGGAATTTAAATTGCAAGAAATAGAAAATGCAAGGAGTAGAAAATGAAAGGAATGGAAAACGCAAGGAAATTATAGCGCAAGGGATGGAAGAAAAAAAGGGAAAGTGATTGCCATTTTCAGGCAATGAATTGAAGTTACTGAACGTCGTAATAAGTTATATTGATTGTCTTAGTTATGGGATAAAAGTTTTGTACATAATAATTATGAAAGTTAATTATGCTTAGAGCTAAAAGAAAGAGAAACACATTATCAATTGAAATGGAATACTGTAAAACCTTCACCAAAATATATAATAGGGAAGAGCCGAAAAGCAGTGAATATAGCACGCTGTAGGAGAACTAGCTATAGTGAATGCTGAGCTAGAAATCATTTTGGGTGGGCTGAAAATGCTAGTAAATACGATACCAAATTAATCATGACACTAATAAAAGTGTGGAAATGTAAAGTCTATTCTTTACTGTGAACCGTTTTTGATTTGCAACAAATTTTAATTTGTTGCCCTATTAAGTCGAAGCCCCTGGGCAGCTGCCCCGCTCGCCTTGCTTTAGTCCGGGCCATACTCGTGATGCAGTCAGCGCACACCCACAATCTGAGCATTATTCAGGAACAATTTTAACACATCCAATGTTAGGAGTTCCAACAAGTAGTTTAGTACTTGCGAATAACAAGCTTTTTGCAGGAACATGATTGAGTTATCCGTAAAATAACGACATGAAGAATTACAATCGTCCAACTTTAACATCTCGGACCAACAATGACAGATGTATGTTATTTTACAGCACGCGACAGCGGTAAATCAATAGAGCATATAGAGTCATGATATGTCATATTGCATAGAGTCATGACAAGTCATAGAGCATAGAGTAATGACAAGTCATAGAGCATAGAGTCATGACATGTCATAGAGCATGGTCATAACAAGTGATAGAGTATAGAGTCATGACAAGTCATAGAGCATAGAGTCATGACATGTCATAGAGCATGGTCATGACAAGTCATAGAGCATAGAATCATGACATGTCATAGAGCATGGTCATGACAAGTCATAGAGCATAGAATCATGACAAGTCATAGAGAATACATGTAGAGTCATGACAAGTCATAGAACATAGAGTCATGACATGTCATAGAGCATAGAGTCATGACATGTCATAGAGCATAGAGTCATGACGTCATAGAGCATAGAGTCATGACATGTCATAGAGCATAGAGCCATGACGTCATAGAGCATAGAGTCATAACATGTCATACAGCATAGAGTCATGACAAAAAAAGACTGTTTGGATGGAGTGGTCTGTGGAAACTACAACATTGAAGAATGATGGACGGACGAAAGAAGCGAAAGTCATAAGAAACACTCTACATTAAGTCTAGTACAGCGATTGAGGTATAGGACAGTTTGAGAGCGACCGTCTGTGCCCTCGTGTTCTCTGTGTGAAACATCAGTTTAGAATGTAAGGAACACTTAATATATATATAAGATATGTAAGTGGTGAACATATATTATTTCGAACAATATAGAACTCACATCAGCATGACGCCGCTACTATTTGGGCACGTTTGAGCCCAGTGCTGTAGCACCTGAAGAGGCTATAGCAATTAAAATTAAAACTGTGGTGCTAGCAAAATGTCAAGTGTGCTAAAAATTAATATTGAATGTGCAATATTTAAGAACTAGTGTTTTTATTATTATCATTCACGCACAGATTAACCTGACATAACGTAATTCCTATTATCTGTCAATGCCGTATACACGAAGTCAATTGATCTGGGGATTTAATGTTTGCATGATTGCTTTGCATTAAAGAGATAAAGCAGCCGATAGCTCAGTCAGTAAAGCACTCGTCTCTTCTGTTAAACGTCAGGGGTTCAATTCGAGGTCCAGGTAGCGTTATCGGTAACAAAATCTGAAAATTTTGTGAATCCTCGGTCGCCTCTGTTACCAAGCAGTATTGCATGGTACTAGATTGGTACTAGCTGCAAAAGGCTAGACAGTAAACGGACGTCTTACCCAGCACATTGGCCCCGATTGGGTGCCACTTGCACTACGTGAGGCTGAGGGCTGTGTTGGCAGATCGGCGCCCGGCAGCCTTCCATCTGGAAGACGCCATATAAGTTATTTTACTTTTTTTAAATGGAAGACTTTATTCAAGTATAGTATACACTGGACAAAACAAATGTCTTTCCGTTCACTGCTTGAACTGCAGACGTCGTTTGAACGAAATATTATTATTAAACCTTGCAGCATCCCATGATGAGGGTCGATCCCCAATTTTTTATTATTTTTTCAAGTTTGGAAAACATTATTTGACAAACGATTAATCTTTTTCGTAGACGGTGACCTTGATTGAAGATGTTACAAAACTTTCTCCTGTGCAGTAGCGAGATATAATGATTTATTCATATAAAATTTGATCGCGATCAAAAGCAGCTTTACTTGTAGCTTAAACTACCAACTGAATAACCATATCAACTCCTTTGTAACTTGTTGACAATAACAGATCTATAATAACATCGAATTAACTCGGAAAGATCTTGGGCTGCGAGAATTGAGGAGAACAAGAATTGTAGTAGCGAATCCACTGCAACGCGGCGGTAGAATCACATGACTGAAACGTTTCCTATATAAATTATAACGCTGAGCTTGTGAAACTCTACGCTTATGATAGTATCAGCGATCAATAGAAGGAAAGAAAGCCACTCTACGAATAGAAGACGAAGCCAATAGAAGACACGGACGACAGAGACGACGACGATGTTCTGGAACGTGGCCGCTCTCTTGGGCGTGCTCGCCATGATGGTCTGTGCCGGTGTGGAAGGTAGGAAGCTTGGAAGCTCATTTTTGCAATATTAGAAACAGTTCAAAATGATCTGAAATACAATAATAAATATATTTCTTTATATTTCGACATTCAGCTATTGGCTTTAAAACTAATCTAAATATCGGCACCATATCGCAATACACTCTTCGGGGTGTAAAACTTTGACTAAGAAGGAAATAATTAAAAGCTTATTACGATGATGATGATGATGTGATTATGATGATGATGATAATGATAATTTTAGACATAGAACGATAATTTAAATATTTATTGATTTTTGAATGTCTTCCACTTTCATTTTTTACTGTTTGAGAATTTCACCGATAATTTAGGCAAACTCATTATCGAACGAGCTGAGGGAAGGGTTGATGAGCTAAGGAACAGCTGAGGGTAGGGTTGATGAGCTGCGGAGGACGAGCTGAGGGTAGGGTTGATGAGCTGCGGAGTACGAGGTGAGGGTAGGGTTGATGAGATGCGGACGGGCTAAGGGTAGGGTTGATGAGCTGCGGACGGGGTGAGGGTAGGGTTGATGAGCTGCGGACGGGCTGAGGGTAGGGTTGATGAGCTGCGGACGGGCTGAGGGTAGGGTTGATGAGATGCGGACGGGGTGAGGGTAGGGTTGTTGAGATGCGGACGGGCTGAGGGTAGGGTTATGAGATGCGGACGGGGTGGCATCGAAAACTTATTTTTTGATGAGAGGGAGAAAGTGTGACGGTCCCTAATAAATAAAATAAAAATCCCCCCCACACACACACACACACACACTACCGGGCTTTTCAAGAATGATATTTAGGCTTACCGCAATTCGCCAGGGCGGCAGAATCCCAACAATCCAACACTGAATCGACCTTGATGCACGTAGCACGGGCTATTAGTCTTTGTGGCGATGAACGGAGTGAGTAATCTCGGAACAGATGGGCAAGGTGGCTACTTCTGCTGCTAAAAATGATTTTATTGTTAATCTACATTAGAACGTTTTAAGCTAAGTAAGCGGAATAAATTAATTATAATTTGTTGAATAATTAGGAGCCTGCACCACATCCTATACGGCATACGAAAATTCCAACGTAAATGGTCTTAAACTGCAAAGTGGTGTCAAGACATTGCAAGCCTGTCAGGACGCCTGCACTGCAAGCGCGGCCTGCTGGAGCTTTGATTTCAACGCCAAGAACGACTGTTATTTCGGTACAGTACAGAACCCCAAAAGAACCACACAGAAGGGTTGTTTTCATTACGACAAGACGGTGACTTGTGAAGGTAATCTTGCAGCTAAATAGTGTTTATTACAGTGGGTGATTGTATTTCTTCTTAAGCAGTGATATAATTGTTTACTAAGTTATTTATAAGTGAATGACTTGAAGCAAGAAGCAATGCTTTAGTGTCAACCGTTCCCTCTGTTAACCCATTAACTGTGGCAGCCGAACTTAGTACATTGCAACGGTTTTATTGCACATGTATGTTGTGTTTACTTAGAAATTAGCGACTAGTAGTTCGTAGAGCTGCAAAAGCTCTAAAAATACACAGTGAAACAGACCAAGAGGAGCGAATTTCACAACTTCAAATCACACAATGACGTAGGAACTCTGGGTAGCGCGTGGGTAGCACTGAGGGTAGCACTGAGGTAGCACTCTGGGTAGCGCGTCACTGCGGTCCCTGGGTGTCAGGACGGGCGCTGAGGACCTTAGAAGGTGTGAGGACGGGCATTGAGGTCCCATGATGGTGCTGGGACGAGAACTGAGGTCCCTGAATGGTGTGAGGACGGGCACTGAGGTCATTGGGTGGTGTGAGGACGGGCACCGAGGTCATTGGGTGATGTGAGGACGGGCGCCGAGGTCATTGGGTGATGTGAGGACGGGCACCGAGGTTATTGGGTGATGTTAGGACGGGCACTGAGGTCCCAGACTGATGTGAGTAGGGGGCATATTCGACAGATCACTGCGGCATTAGACTGTTCCACATTAAAATTATTTGTAAATAAAATTTGTCTGCTAGAAAGTGAAAGAAATTATAAAAACTGTTTTAGTAATATTGAACATCACTTGTCGCGGGCTCAATCCACAGCGTGGGAGTAAACGACACAATGTATTCCATTAGTGTAAAAAAAAGAATTGTAAAGAAATGTGGCACGATGAAAGTTCTCTACGGACATGAGCAGCTCCTGTATTTGCAAACATCTGACATGTAGCAGACAAAGTGAGCTTTCGTAGTTACCTATATCGTACTTACAGTGCCAGGTGACATGACTTTAGATATCTGTCGTGCTTCATTACTATGTTCCGTGAAGGTAATTCAAATTTGCAGTTATTAGGGCAGTCATCTGAAATCATGTTCTCACCAAAAATGTATATAATCACTTCTTACAATATTGCAATATTCGCTATTTATGCAATTATTGCATTATTTTTCAGCGCCGTTTAGGAGAATATTGCGATATTAGGCTTGCGATATAGTTGGGGGAAGATGAAGCATGACGATGTTGTAGTTGATTACGAATTATTTTTGTCACGATGGGGTTGTTACACACTCACAACAGGTCTATCGGGCATGGGCGAAGCTTTTAGAGGAACATCTTTAGATGGGTCTTACATGTTCATGGTGCTATCTCAAGTACTCGGTACTCAAGTACTCCTTCGCCTTATTTCGTTTCCTGATGGGATTTATTAAGATAGAAAGAATGAGCAATTGGTTGAGTCAAGGTGTAGCAGTTTGCGACAGTTGCAGGGCGATAAGACTTGGTCAAAGGACTGAGATGGGTTGTTCCTCTCTGATATGGGTGAGTTACATGTGACCGCGCAGGGTATACAACATCGCGATTTTTCAGAAAAGAGAGACATAATTATATTGTTTTTGACGCCTATCCATTTCAGCAGTGACGTAGTCAAGACATTTTTCTCAAGGAAAGGCCAAGGCATTCGTTTTCAATGCCAAATCAAGGAAAGGCAGTAGAATGCCTCAAGGCTGCCTCAAGGCAGGAAATCAACCCCAAGGCATACTAAAATGATATAGTCAAGGCTTTTTTCAAAGTTAAGGCATTTTTTCCAAGGCAATTTTTCTTCAAGGCAAGGCAATTGGAAAATTGGCCAAGGCAAGGCAGTAAAGTACCTCAAGGCAGCCTTGAGGCAAGGCATCAAGTCCAAGGACTGCATCACCGAATTTAAGAGATCACAAACTTAATCTAAATGTTGATGATGATAATATTATTACATTTAGCTGTGAAACGATATTCATATTACCATTAATTAATCATCGCCTACTACTGTGCTGTAAGATAAAATTACATTTTATATGATGTAATTGCTCTGCCTTTCACAACAATCACATTATGTTCACAATGCAAATATAGTGTTCTTTATTATTCTGTTTTGCGACCAGATGTATGCAAGCCATCACCTTGTCTGAACGGAGGTGTTTGTGCGCCTGGAGAAGGTTCATACATATGCCAGTGCAAAGATGGCTTCAGCGGTAAAAACTGCGAAATAGGTTTGCTACGAGAGAATTCTACCGAATGCCTTTATTGCATTTTTATCAATGATAAGGATGTAGTGGGATCCAATTCATATAAGTTTTGTGCGGAGGAGGCGATTGGGTCCAGAAAAAAATGAAAGCGATTTTTGACTCGTGAAGGGCATCAGGAAAATAAAGTGGATGGGGGATGAATGGGAGGTGGTGTAGATGGCTTCTTTGCTGGGGAAATGTTGGGGTGTAAGTACTCGATTGTTTTGGTCTGCATTGGAAGTAGTTAGAAATAAATTTGTAGAAAATATTTAGCATTTTTAAAAATGGGGGCGAGTAGGGTGGGTTGAGTGGGGAGGAAATGCGAGAAATTGTGGGAAATTTTTTTATCAATGGTAAGGATGTGGTGAGGGTGTCATTCGTATAAACTTAATGCAAAGGTGGCGACTGGGCCCAGTAAAAATGTAAACGATATTTGGACTCTTGAAGGAAATTCGGCCATAAAGTGGGTGGGGGAAGGATGGGAGCTGGTGTAGGTTGCTTCTTTGTTGGAGGAATTTTTGGGTGGTCTGTAGTCGAATGTTTTAGTATGATTTGAATGTAGTTTTAAATAAATTTGGTGAAATATTCAGCATTTTCAAAATTGGTGACGAGTGGGGGGAGTCGGGGTAGATGGGGAACGGGTAGGAAATTTTTATCAGTGATCAGGATGTCGTGGGGTGCAATTCGTATTAGTTATGGTGCAAAAGTTGGCGACTGGGTCCAGAAAAAATGGAAACGATATTTTTTTTGGCTTGTGAAAGGCATCCTTTCATAAAGTGGGTGGGGGAAGAATTGGATGTGGTGTAGACGGCTTCTTCGTTGGGAGAATTGTTGGAGAGTCGTTACATGAATGTTTTGGTATGCTTTGGATATGGTTGGAAAAGCATCGGAGAAATTATTTAGAATTTCAAAATTTGGGTTGAGTGGTGGTGAATGGAAACGGAGGAAGATGTGATGATTTTTTTATCAACGATCAGGATATGGTTGGGTGCAATTCGTATAAGTCTGGTGCAAAGATGGCGACTGGGCACAGTAAAAAAAGGAAAAGACACTTGTCTTGTGAATGGCATCAAGCCATAACGTGGGTGAGGGAAGGTGGGGAGATTGTGTAGATATAGTTTTTCTTGTCGCGGAATCGTGAGAGGTTAGTACACGAATGCTTTGTGATGATTTCCTTGCAGTCCAAAAAATGTTGATTTTTTGTAATAAAAAATTAAGGGCGGTGTAGTTTGACATTGATCATAATCGGGTAGGAGTGCAATTTGTATGCTTTAAAAAGTTTTCACGCACTGAAAATGTATCCAATACCGGCGTTCAAAAGGTCAATCCTGAATTTCCGAAAAATAAATAGGATTTCTAGCCGCTGGACATGAGATACATATTATATTACCTTTACTCACTACCTGCTTCTGCACTCTATGATATAATTGCTCTTTATTTGATGTCATTGCCCTGCATTTCAAAATTATCTCATTATGTTCATAATGCAAACGTAGAGTTCCATGTTATTCTGTTCTGCGATCAGATGTCTGCAAGCCATCACCATGTCTGAACGGAGGTGTTTGTGCGCCTGGAGAAGGTTCATACATATGCCAGTGTAAAGATGGCTTCAGCGGTAACAACTGCGAAAAAGGTAGGCTACGAGAGTATTCTATAGAGTGTCTTTATTGCAAGTATATAATTACATTTGGTGAGTCTATCTGTAATTGAGTGGGGTAGTTTATCATGGTATGGATCTGAACGTCAGTTTCAACCGCAGTATAACGAACACTATTCATTTTATGTAATATGTAATAAGAAATTATATAAGTTATGATTAATATAATATGGCTAGTAGATTATAATGTACATTATTTCACCGATAGAAAGAGAAAATTCTCTAAAATACATGTATGCAAATCAACGCCGTATGAGATATGTTTCCAATATTTTCAAATTAGCACGTCTTGTAAGTCTGAATTTGTAATAAAAAATATATTATGCCCCACACAACATGCATTTCGCTTATTTATTTATTTATTGCATGACAACTTGCTGATGACTTGTTACTTGCCTTGTATAAGCTGAAGGTTATGCAACTTTCAATTAATCATTTCTAGTCTGTATTTGTATTAGCATATTTATTAATTTTGATCTAACTCTTTGGCTGCACAGTTTCACGCAGTAAAGAACGTTTCAGAAAACGTTTGTTGATACGGAAATGTATGTTCCTTTCGGATATAGGGTAGTTACATATGACCGCGCAGAGTATACAAGATCGTGAATTCCACAGAAAAGACAGACATAATGCTTTCGAAGCCTAGCAATATCAAAAGAGAGCACAAAATGACGCTAAATGTCGACGATGATAATATTATGATATTTATTTGTGAAATGAGATTCATATTACCATTACTCATTGCCTACTGTTGCTTTCCATGATACAGTTACACTTTATTTGATGTCATTGATCCGCATTTCACAATGATCACATTATGTTCATAATGGAAATTTAGTGTTCCATGCTATTCTGTTCTGCGATCAGATGTCTGCAAGCCATCACCATGTCTGAACGGAGGTGTTTGTGCGCCTGGAGAAGGTTCATACATATGCCAGTGTAAAGATGGCTTCAGCGGTAACAACTGCGAAACAGGTAGGATACGAGAGTATATTCTACGCGTTGTCCTCAGTGTAAGTACAGAAGCACGTTTAGTGAATCCATCTACGGTATAATAAAGTGGCATGTTTTATCATATTATGAATCTGAACGTCAATTTCAACCGCAGTATAACGAATACTCTTCATTTTAGGTAATATGCAATATGAAATTATAAATGTAGCAGTAGTAGTAATTTTACTTTCTCAGCACTTTATACAGCGCAAAATGAACGGATAACCACAACTACATATCACAAATAGTAAACTGTAGAACTGTGTAGAAATAAAGAGGGGAACCTAGAGAGGCATGGGCCTATCGGGCTAGTCGTCTAGATTCAGCTGTAACATACAATCAATGCTTTAGTGTTTATAGAATAGTTTACACACAAATTAAATAATTAAGAAACATATCAAAATAATAATAATATAACCAAGTATTTAACGAATAGTGAAGTGAAATATAAGGGGGTAACGAGTTCCAGTATTTATGACATGTACTATGCGAGACTCGAGCTCAGTAAGAGCTAGTGGTATCAGTTCTATGGATATCTTGTGTAGAACGAATATTATAACTGTGAATATCAGAGTTTAACACATAGTCTTTTTAAATAGCAGGTAACGAATTTGTAATATGTAATTTTTTTAAATGTATGCACTAATTGCTGAAAAACAAACTGCTGATCAACTGGTAAGGTATTATGTTCTAGATTCGTAATACGAGATGATAATTCTTTAAATTATAAAAGCCTTACCAGCTATTAATGAGGTTTAGCAAATCATGAGAATTAAAAGTATTAGCATATATTATTATGCCACAGAGAAGGTCCGGGTAAACTAAAGAAAAGTACAAAGTTTTCGTAAGACGGCAGGAGGCATAATGTAACTAAGTTTATAAAAATTCCTATATGTTTGCGCAATGACAAGCTCAAGTCTTCAATATGTGTTTTCCAAGTTAAATTTTCATCATTAATTACACCTAAAAATTTTGTTGATCTTCGAGATGTTAATGACTTTCATAGATAAGTTAAGGTAAATTATTGGTCCATTTCTAATTTCAGGCATAAACAGAATATAGTTGGATATGTCAGAATTTAAAGTTAATCGGTTCGCTAGGGTGCATCTTGCTACTTATCCATTGCCGACTGACAATTGATATTTAGTTCATTCATTTTCTCAGCATATTAAAAAACATTAGTGCCGTCAGCAAATAGCTTAGGTTTTGTTTCGTCAGTAAATTCACGGCCAATGTCATGAATATAAATCAAGGAAGAGGGCCCAGTGTACGTCCTTGAGGACCACCTTGGGTAATTGTAAGATTAATCGATTTTGCAATCATTTACTACAGTATATAAAATATGATTAATAATGACATGGTTTGTAGATTATAATGAACATCATTCGCTGATACAAATAAAACATTCTCCAAAATACATTACGTAAATCGGCGTAAATCGACTTGATATTTGCCTTTTATAAGCTGAACGTTATGCGACTTTCAGATAAATATTTCCAGTCTATATTGTATTAATATTGTGGTGGTACGTTTTAAGATGGTTATGAAATAAGGATGAACAAAGTACGACTTACTCGATTTTTTTGCGTGCTGCCTTGCAGGGTGGTGGTGTTGATATGAATACGTTTGCGATAAGTATGACTTCCAAAAACGAGTAGAACGGAAGAACCCGGGTGGTTGAACAGTTAGCGCGCATGCCTGTCTTGTGGGAGGTCCGGGTTCGATTCTTGGTTCTGGCATAACGTTTTACTCGTGCTTGGAAGAGAGCCTGTTGTGAACGGTTTCTTCTTATCGCATCTACAACAGTACATTTGATTAATTAATCAAATATTTGAAGTGTAGTAGCTGATATGTCCATTGGTGTTTGATCTAACTCTTGAACTGCACAGTTTGACAGTAAGGAACGTTTCAGACAATATTTGTTGATACGGTAATTTATGGTCGTCTCGGATATAGGGCAGTTGCATGTGACCGCGCAGAATATACAAAACCGTGATTTATACAGAGAAGACAGATATTTATATATTGTTTTCGAAACCTAACCATATCGGAGTAGAGCTAAAATTGACGCTAAATATTTATGATGATAATATTTTGTTTCCATGCGCCCCGGAATTTCAGTAACGAGAGTCATGGCACACACGCCGCATGTGAAAGGAAATACCACATACATGCACACATACATACGTACATAAATACATACATACATACATACATATATACTTATTATTATATTTATTTGTAAATTGAGATTCATATTAGCATTACTTATTACCTGCTTCTACACTCTACGATAAAATTACGCTTTATTTGATGTCATTGATCCGCATTTCACAATGATCACATTATGTTCACAATGAAAATTTAGTGTTCTATACTATTCTGTTCTGCGATCAGATGTCTGCAAGCCATCACCATGTCTGAACGGAGGTGTTTGTGCGCCTGGAGAAGGTTCATACATATGCCAGTGTAAAGATGGCTTCAGCGGTAACAACTGCGAAACAGGTAGGATACGAGAGTATTCTGTACGCTGTCCTTAGTGTAAGTACAGAATCACGTTCAATGAATCTATCTACGGTTTAATTAAATGGCATGTTTTATCATATTACTTAACTGAACGTCAATTTCAACCGCAGTACAACGAACACTATTCATTTTATAATATGCAATAAGAAATTATATAAATAGTAGTAGTAATAATTTCATTTTCTTAGCACTTTATGCAGCGCAAAATAAACGGATAACCAAAACTAAATATTACAAATAGTAAACCGTCGAGCTGTGTATGAATCAAAAGGGACACCTAGAGAAGCAATTGGGCTTGTCGCCTAGATTCAGCTGTAACATAGAAGCAATTCTTTAGCGTTCATAAAATGGTTTGCACAAAAATTAAATAAATAAAAATATATTAAATTAATTATGTAATAAGAAAGTATTTAACAAATACTGAAGTGAAATACAAGAGGAATAATATACATTTTCTGAGAATAACGAAGCTTAAGACAAAAATAATAAATTCAAGAGAAGCCATATAATAATGATCTTAGACTAATAGATAATTTTCTAACAACATGTGAGGTTCATGTTAAATCACGTACACAATTTGCGAATGCTCTTTAACCAAAGACGGCGTTTTAACGAAGCTAATGGTATGAGTTCTATGAATATCTTTAGTAGAGCGAGTATTAAAACTGTGAATATCAGAGTTTAATACATTTTTAAAGCAGGTAACGAATTTAGAATATGCATTTTTTATTGTATATACTAATAACTGAAAAACAGCTGGTATGGTATTGATCAGCTGGCATGGTATTATATTATAAACATGTAGGCCTACAATACACGTCAGTTGCACTATGATCAGTGGTCGAATTACAAGACAATAACTAGGGGGGCCCAATTTTGGGTATAGAAAGATTTTGCGAGAGGCCAAATTGTTTTTTCGCTTGCTCCGCTCGCGAAACATTTTTGTCACCCTCCCCCCCCCCCACTGGGGACCAAAAAAGGCCGTCCCCTCCTCTGGGGAGACCACTTTTTTTTATATCATTAAGGCAAAAAAGGCGACCCCTTAAAAGTAATGTATAAAATGCCTTGGTCTTGCTTGCCTTGAGCAATTTAAAAAAGTGCCTTGCAGTTTTTGTCAAGACATTTTCACCGATGCCTTGGCCTAGTGAAAAATGCCTTGACTACGTCACTGCCCCTTAGTGAGGGACCATATTAAACAAATGCGAGCAGGGCCCCGGGGCGCCGAGACCCTTGGCTCCCCTCGCTGACATATGCAATTAGCTTATTGTCCGTGATGTTGTCGCTGGCCTTGATGCCAAACATTTAAGGCTGCTTTGCTGCAGTTAACT
>JAQFYQ010001307.1:0-13613 GCA_034694885.1 Buchholzia appendiculata | reverse complement strand
TCAAGCATCACTCCATCACTCCTCGACACGAAGAGAGGAGTGACAACCAGCAGGGGAGGCTTGAAGTGAGGCTACTGCCTCAGAAACAAACCCACCCCCTCTCCTCCCCCGGGGGAGAGTGGAACACCACCACCTACTACTACTACTACTAATTATAATGTTGAGTTGGTTTCTTCTTTCATAAAATTTGCTTTTCTTTTCAATATAGCAATCGCTTGCGGAAGTGCTCCATTTATTTCTAACGCGACTGTTTCAACCGAGTTAGACACACATTTTGGAAGCACGGCAACTTGTACTTGTGACGACGGGTATTTCATCAGCGAAGGAAAGTTTACACTTGATCTTCTGTGCGACGAGAATGGCATCTGGCAACCAAGCTCATTCAGAGAGTGTAGACGTAAGTAGAGCGAGTTCACAGACAAGTCAAAGATATGGTTCTATTAAACGTCTGCTACTTTTGATATTAGTATTGATATTGCTTAAATTATTAGTCACTCGAAATGTGTAATAGACTAGTTGAAACGTCGAACTCGTTACTGATTTGCAATTTTGACAATTTTATCACGCCTTGGCGAAACAGGAAACACTTGTAAAGCAAAAAAATCATTATAGTCAACCTTAATCATGCTAACCATGTACGGAACTGTCCTTCCAACCGACCACGCTACCATGTATGTAAACCACACCCGAGACGTGCCTTCACTCTAATTTTACTACATAGCAAGATTAATTCAGGTCCGTACTCAATGGTAGTCTACGTACGGTACGGGTCCAAACCCCCCACCCCGACAATTTTGTCTTAACATATTTTGGACGTCATTTCCCTCCCCCGAAATGGCCACTTTGAAAACATTTGATGCAATTTGTGGAAATTAAGAACCACCTCCGTAATTAAATCCTAGTTACGGGCTTTTATAATTTTTATGGAATTAGATTTTACGACTCTTCTCTGTTATAACGGATTGATCAAGCAAGACGGTTGTGACGTGGAATAATTTGTAGCACAGAAGCTCTGCCGACAGACTTGACGTTTTCTTTACGTTTATAACTATATGAACTTCAATAACTTTCGTCTCAGTTGCGAACGAGCGTTCTGTATCAAACCTCGCTAGCTGCGACAGTCAATATGACAATTTTAAAAGACATTTATATAACATTATAATGTATATCTGGTGTTTGGAAGTGGCTTTGACAGTATTGAATGTTTACTGAACAGCCTAACTCGTGGCCTGGTACAAAAGAATGAACTATGATACCTTTCTCGTATTATGAAATGTTCAACTATCGTACTTATTATATTCAAATATAGATATGTATTTGTGCATGTATGAATGCATATCTGCATGTGTTTGTAGTATATAGATACGTATCTCTATGGATTAGTGCGAAAGCAAAAATATATACATTGATTATTGAGCTTGGTTTGAAGGAGTATATAAATAATATATTACCTATCAAAATGTGACAATTAATATTCTAATTATATTTAGTGATCACGTGTCCTCCACTCGTTGCTCACGTGACTAACACATCCTCCTCTTCAGTTGATACTATTGTCAACGTCACATGTGACGGGTTGTATAAACTCTCTCAGTCACGTGATGACTGGATGACGTCACAGTGTGACAACCTGGGAGTCTGGCAACCACCCGTACCACAGTGTAGCCGTATGTAGAAGTATTATTGTAATGATAGAAAGTTTGTTGGTCTAATTTTGTTCCATGCTAAGGAATTTTATCTTCTCTCTAATCTTTATTTTAGATTATTCAGGACGATAGTTTAGATCAGTAGTTTGGAACCAAGTGGGGTGGGGTGGTTAGATTGCCTCAGAACGTTAGAACGATTGTTTCAGGACCTTAGTTTAGATTGTTTCAAGAAGATAGTTCAGATTGTTTCAGGACGTTAGTTCAGGTTTCAGGACGATAGTCTAGATTGTTTCAAGGCGTTAGTTTAGATGCTTCGGACGTTATGTGCTCAGAAAATATGTAAACAATTTGTGTTAGCTGCCAATTTCAAAACTGATACTGGTTTTAAAAGTTGCCCTACCTTAGCGATTTCGTTGATATCACGTTATCACAAGCCACTATATATTGGGTTATAACTGCTGCTGGCACAGCTAGCCATTCCATTGAAATTGTGACGATTGAAATAATGACTGATGAAGAATGTTAGAAACAATAATAAATACTGCGTTGAGCATGATCGTTACGATTGTATTTAATTAAAATAAAACCTGGTCAAACTTTCATAAAATGATGAAAATACGTTCAGCGGAAACACTTTCTTATCGAAAGTGTGATAACTATCCATTTATTGAGGGCCGTTAATGGAAAGGTAACAACATTAATTTTCTACTAATTTAGTATATGTGAACTACATTTAGTAAATGTGTTTATACTGATTGTTTCAGCTACTGGTATTATTAAAGTGGAACTGCCGCCCGTGGAGAGTACTCACTCGTCTCAAATAGGAATTTGTGGAGTTGCTGTGACGTCATTGATGCTAGTGTTCATTCTAATTCTCGACCTGTTGACAGAAAAACAGCGTCGCGCCCTCAACTTCATCTCACTTCGACGTCAAGCTATTATCTATTAGAGACTAAATTGTACTCTACGTAAATTACAGTATAATATGCTCTAAATGTCGTAAATATTAATTTATAATGAGCTTCGATAAATTATAATCGATGTATTCTGCCTTAATAGTCAAAGCAGTGTTAATATATTGCCTCCACTGCAATAACATTTTATACTACCACAAGAAGAACACTGTTTGCTTATAGTTCCCGGGAAATACCCGTTGATCTGCGAATTGAATGGTCAGAAATATAATAAGATTAACCTACTCAGTTCGCGTTGTCGTACAATTATTTTTAATTCGCATTTGATATCAACGTAAGCATATCATACGTAGACACTGCATAAATAAACAATTATATATAACAATATTGCGTCATCTGCCTCGTCCCGCGTGGTCGGTGGCGGAACGCTTAGCAATTGTTTGTGGAAGAAATTGTTTGTGGAGATCAAATCGCTAGGTGAGTGGTTTAAGTCTGTTCGCAGACAGAAGGACAATCTATGATATAAGTCGCACTCGGCGTCTAAACTATCGAGTCATTGCCTACTGCGGCGAAGGTCAGTCATTGAGGTTAATCAGAGTGTTCATACTTAAGAAGAGTACACCTGCTAGCTGTTTACCGATGCCTGAATCAAAAAAAAGCGGACGAAAAATTATTAGATCCGATTATCATAATCATGACTGGTTTGTGGTGAGACAAATATTTGATTTGAGACACTCTGATTAGTTTCGCCGCAATGTTAGACAGGGCTTAAAAACAATAGATCAATTTTATCCTAAGTATTACAACGCAGTAACGATCTATTGGACCTTTAAGAAATTGTAACCATGACTCCACTTTGGATACCTGGATACATTAGTAAGTTTTATTTTGTCAATGGGTATAAAGCTAAGCAGGAGAATCGAATATTTAAAGCATAGAGCAGCTATTAATTTATCGCTGATTTTTGTGCGTTGAGGAAGTAATGGTATAAGGCTAAGTCAATTAATGTAGAATAATTATTTAATTATTTAATTAACGACATTTTCATTTAATTCTTACTCGTCATATGACACCACTGTTTAACAACATTTTCATTTAATTCTAACTCGCCAGATGACACCACTATTTAACCAAATTTTCATTTAATTCTAACTCGCCAGATGACACCACTGTTTAACAACATTTTCATTTGATTCTAACTCGCAAGATGACACCACTGTTTAACAACATTTTCATTTAATTCTAACTCGCCAGATGACACCACTGTTTAACAACATTTTCATTTAATTCTAACTCGCCAGATGACACCACTGTTTAACAACATTTACATTTAATTCTAACTCGCCAGATGACACCACTGTTTAATAACATTTGCATTTAATTCTAACTCGCCAGATGACACCACTATTTAACAAAATTTTCATTTAATTCTAACTCGCCAGATGACACCACTGTTTAACAACATTTTCATTTAAATCTACCTCGCCAGATGACACTACTGTTTAACAACATTTACATTTAATTCTAACTCGCCAGATGCACACCACTGTTTAACAACATTTTCATTTAATTCTAACTCGCCAGATGACATCACTGTTTAACAACATTTTTATTTAATTCTAACTCGCCAGATAAATATTGTTTTACAACATTTTCATGTACAGTAATTCTTACTCGCCAGATGACACAATTGTTTGATAACATTTTCATTTAATTCTAACTCGCCAAATGACACCACTGTTTATGAACATTTTCATTTAATTCTAACTCGTCAGATGACACCTCTGGTTAACAACATTTTTATTTAATTCCAACTCTCCAGATGACTTAAATTTTCATTTAACTTCAACTCGTCACATGGCACAAATGTTTGACAAAATGTTATTTGCATTCTACCCCCTCGGGCCCCGCTCGTCGACAAATTTTTGGGGTGCTCCGCAAAGCCGGCGATCTTTCCTCCTCTCCCTGCTTGTCAGAAATTTCCAAGCTACCGAAAATCAAAATGTTTCGTGCGGCCTATGATAGAAATCAAAATACAGAATGTTTTATATGCTATATATTTCGTCATCATCATCGTCGTCATTGCATTAGCCTATTGTATGCGCACACAATTTTTTTATGGGAAACGATCTCAGCATAATACACTCAGAGCACCCTGGCGCCGCCACTGCTATAAACAGCAATTAAATCGACCCATTGCAACTTTTAACCAAAAATAGCTGATATAATCTAAGTCATGAGTTTAACTTTATATTCATTTTTACATTGTCACTTAACACAGTTTAATTGTATCTTTGTTTAATTTAATTTTGTTAATTATTGTTTAATTTTTATTGTTTTTGTTTACTTAATAATTAATATTTTTTGTCCCAAATTACAAACGAATATTTATTATGTGATAGCTGAATGTAGTTGACTAGCCCGATATATCTAGACCTCCCTAGGAGCCACTCAACATTTTGCGCATCTTGATTTAAATATAAATCACATTTATATTGTTGTTATATTGCTAATTAATGTAGACACTAAATAAAAGAAGGTTCAAGGTATCGGAACACACTTATTTGACGGTAGGAGGACGATTAGTGAGCAGTTGCATCGTCGAACCATTAAGCTATCTATCTTTTTTCGATTTGATAACGACAATAACATATCATAATACAAATAATAAAATTAGCCGATAGTTTTTGCGTCAGTCCTATGATATCTGAAGAATTACAATTGTTTCAGTTATAAACTTGGTTCAAGGAACTCCAACCTTGATCACATTCATTTTCGTTCTGTTCCATCTAGTTATCAAAAAGCGATTTAAATATTGTAAATAAGGTAAACAGGAATTAATAATGAACAGGATAAAATAGTACAGCACACATGTAGACTACTATTATTGGAAGGAAACTGTGTGGTAAAAGAATCAGAGAAACACCAAGAAGACATATTAGATGGTAAAGAGGACAGCTGAAGGCAGAAAACTATGGAAATCCATAGTAGTTAACCTTTTTTAGAAGATGACACGTGATGATGATGATGATGATGATGATGAAACAAAAATTCTATGCTGCACGAAATGTAGTTATGCCCAAATTGTTTACATAGTGCACACAATTTAAATCAATACGTTATTCAACCTGTGACTTTGCATGCTTAATATAATTCGTCCCTTGTTTTCGCTTCCTTTCCCAACATCAATTACATCGATGCGCTGTCAACAGTTGTACTGTTTTTTTTGCCCGAATACTTAGTCATTCCCCGCACAGAGTTACCAGAGATTAAAAAAACACTGAAACAAGGCTTAAAATACATCCAAAGCAGCCAAAATTGCAACATATCCTAAAATTGTTTCGCTGCAATAATGGTTATTACCCCACAATATGATTTGACGCCGTATTAATTTGCTTGTCACCGATATTTGTTAATTTTTTGATAATTTACTAAAAAACTTTCTCGCCTGTGTATGCACCAAAAACATCTTTGAAATCTAGAAATTACTTTAAGCCTAGAAATGCTGTTCAAAACAATATGACTGTACTTATAATATCTTTCAACTATCAATTGCAACGAAATAATACTGTTATCAAGGGATACGATGCCATATTTAAGTTGTAATCAATACTAATCAGAAACGGACGAGTTGACTGACCTGGAATAACTCAAATGACGTCCAAAACTGCAATCAATATTTTGCGCTCAATACTCCAGCTTGTCGTTGTCGCCATAACTTCTACGAAAGATCAGTGAACCGTGTATCGATCACAAGAGGCAGAATCTTTGCGAATAATGCATCAGAATCGATTACTGAGAACCTCAAGTTGATAGGTAAACAATGACATGTGACCGAGAAAGATATTCATTCGATAACTTAAACATTTTTGTATGTTTTTTAAAAAATATTCAAAGGGTTAAATTGCCTGTTATAAGTCGTTACATAATTGGGCGCTTTCAAAATGTTCAACTACCTTGAAAGTAAGCCATACTTGTATCAGGGGTTCCTGTCCCTCCTCAGGGTGATTGAACCTTGCCCCGACATAAAACCATTTTCAGCAATAAACTACCCACAGGCGCTTGATCATATCTAGTGTAAAATGCCCCTCCAAATTTAAATTGGAGCAGCCGCTTCATCTTCCCGGCGATGGAGGCCCGTGATTTTTATGCTACTTATTGAGCATCAAAGGTGATAGCTACAATATAATATAATAAAAATGCATGGCACGTCTATTCCACGAAGGATCTTACTCTTAAAGCCAATAACACTACCCATTCGCATTGCGAAAGATGCACAGTCCTTTTAATTTGAACAATGTAATTCCGATCGTGTACAGCCGTATAAATTACAACTACTGTAAATGAATAAAGGAAAACTCCGAAAGGCGACTACTGGCACCAATGATGCCTTCCTTCGTCTAGCACCAGCTACACTCTCCTAATTATGACGTCAGTAGTAATGTCATTTCTTCTGCATGGCGCCGGTGTTAACCGGTTACACTGTACCACTGTCCTGCTTCCTTATGATATCAGTAACACTCCATTAATTTTCTTTTTGGTCGAAATATTTTAAACTCAGATGATTACGAAATATTTAGAAAATCGAACATGTTGTGTTAGTGAGGTGAGTAAAATTCACTTATATTCTGAAAAATAGGTTCAAAATAAGACAGATCACTAAGATATTGAACGATTTAAAGTGAACTACATCTGAATTTCCGTTTCACAATGTTTGCGCAACACTTTACATTGATTGATCCAGGTATTTGACCAAGTACCCCATAAAATTATGACGACACGTTTTACTAAATATCTCTGTCAAATTTCGATTATGCACTTTTATTTTTTTTCTATTAAATGTCTATGAAGCGTCCTGTTTTGCTGTAATCACTAGCGGAAACTCTTTTTGTCCTTTCAATTGATTCCATTGAAGGTTTTCATTAACCCTGCATTGAGATCAATGCAGAGTTTTCTCTAAGGTGATGACCGCCGTTTGCTGGCCGCATTTACAGACGGCTGGCTGACGCAATGTGTGATCCACGTAGGTTGAGATACATCATACAAGTTACAACAGCACTTAAAAGACAAACAATAAAACGAGCAGATCATTTCTGAATCGAATACGGTAGGTCTTTGACACTGCAAGCCTGGATTCGTCCATCATATTATGTTTAATATGTTTTCATTCCAGATTTAGTACATATGATTTATTAAACATGTATTCTGCTTTTTTATTGAGGACGGCTGTGTTATCTACCCCTTGCTTATCGTGTGGAAATTCCATAGCGTATCAGCAATTATTAGACTAGAACTATTAACCATTTATTATTCTGACACGTGGTAGTTTATTCTCTTAAAATACAAAATTTTATTGTTTTTACTTGCTATTTGAAACTAATTTACCTTATGAAACATACGTTCTGACAAAGTACAGGATTCTAAAAGAGACGCTACAATGTGTCAAAATATTGGCTCATATATGATTATAAGATTAGCTATGTATCTGAGGGGAATTGCGAGTTCAATCCTAACAAATAAAACATTTTTTCTAACAATTTGGGATGATTTGGGACGCTAATTTTATGAAAAAGAACAGTCAAATTTTAATTGGATGTCAACCCTGTCCTCAATTAAAGTTGTGAAAGGTAGTTAAAACCTTAAGGAAGTCAAAGCTCTAAGAAATTCAATCTTGACTTCGGGTCTATGCACAATGATCAGTACATTTAACATTAAGGACATTAATTTGGCATTAATTCCCTTAATTTGCTTGTTTAGTAACGTGAGTTTGAAAGTTGACGGAGACGAGTCAGGAATCCGGCAACTTTCTGCAGGTGTGGATCTGAGATAAATCTATCGCAGGTGACTGACTGTGTGACGTAGACCGACTTGGTCCGAATCTGTTCTTTTGTTCTTCTGATGACAACTGAGGCAATGCACATCCCAACACTTCGACTGATCCAATTCTGCAGCGCTATCCTTTTCTTAGGTATTTTTCGTAACAGATTTGATAAATTATTATGAAATTAATTTAAATGTTATAGATGAAGACCGTATTGCACATAAAGAAAAAAATCTGCGAATTATATTAATGATATATTAAGATATATTTTGAAAGATAATTTATGCTTTTCAAAAGCTTACTTTCTGTAATTTAAGTTACGATATTACATCGCATCTGCTTCATCATTATATGCCACGTTAGCTAACGTCATTCAGAGTTTATCGAAGTAATTCCTTACTTTATTCAAAATTTATTTTAAGCTAACTTTGGAAAAAAATTACCTTAGATTTTCTAGTCATTCTATAAATTATTCTAAGTTTCAATGTTATTAAAACTTAGAAAAAATCTTACTTATTCGTAAGTTGCCTTAATCCATTAAAGTTTGTAAGTTTAATAGAAATAAACGAAAATGTCATAACCATTAATGATTATTTGATTTCTTGACATCTGTATATCGAGACTGAAAAAGGATACTAGTATCGTTTAATACTGTGGATTAGCCGACGGTCAAACCAAACATTGAGCGCAGTATTTACTTATTTATGCAATTATTGAATGATATGAAACCAGCAAACAGATGGACAGATAAAATGACTGGTGATGTCAATGTGGACGATGATGACGATGATGATGGTAATAATAATAATCATGATCATGATCATGATGATAATGTTGTCGTTGTTGTTGGTGTTGTAGTTGATGATAATGATAATGATGATGATGATGACGATGATGATGACTTTATGATATTGTGATGGTGCGTTGAGAGACGGTTAGAACTAATGAGTTCATAGTACAACTTACTTCGGGTCGTGCTCTGCCTTGCAGGGTGGTGATGATAATATGAATACATTTATAATAAGTATGACTTCCAAGAACAAGTAAATCGGATGGCCAGTATAGTGCAGTGGATAACTCGCTTTCATGTCATCAGGAGACCCGGGTTCGATTCCTGGTACCGGTGTGCATAACATTTTATTCGTGATTGGAGGAGACTTGTTATAAACGGTCTCTTCATATCCTCTTTTACAACAACATGATATAACGACATATCGAAAATGAGGAAAGGCTATAGTGAAAACGATTATGGCGTTTCTACAATAGTTATCAACATGTGTTATCTGTTATTATGTGATTGTTGTAAAACAAAGCACAAGTCCTACTTATTTTGCTCCATATTAGACTCCTTTAGATCGTGAAATACATCATAATATACATTGTACAAATTCGGTTTGGCATTTATACGTAGTGAGTAAACAAACATGCGGCCTTGATATTAAATGCGACATTGTTATCTTTAGAACTACATAATTGCATTAAAGTTGATTCTTTGAAGTTAAATTGTATTTGCAGGTTTCACTCAATGTCAACTGACGACAATGAGCACTCCCGGAGTAGGTCAGTTAGCATTTTAAAAGTAATGTTTCCTGTCATCCGCGACTTTATCTTTTGCAGTTCTGATAACGCGTTTGACATGCTATGGGGATCAGGCTAGTAGCCAGGATTTAATTTCGTATGGTTTTAAACTTCCAGATATTGTTTGAAAACCTTTTCAAAATTTTTATTTGAGGGGTTAACTGCTAGCAACGTTCCAAAACAGCCAAACCTTTTACAGAAATCTTCGTTTGAATTTTGAATATGGAAGGCGTTGAATCCGTAAAACCATTAAATACGGCCCTGGCGCTGTTAGAGATTAGACGTATATTTTATTTTAATCTCCCCTCTTGTGATTCATTTTATGATGTTAGCTGTTTTAAAGTCATTAAGCGAGTCTCACTTGTGTTCCACTTTAGGCATTTTGAAAATCTTTGCAGAAAAAACATAGTTTGAAATTCAGACATTTTGAGACAATTCCGAAGTTAAATTCTTCAACAAGAGCCATATCTTGTGACGCTTAAACGATTGAAGTAACTGAGTAGTAGTCTTTTAAGTGTTAGACATACAATTCTGTAAGTTTCTTAATCTTGCTATCTGTGAGCATAACCTGGTGCTTTGGAGGGAGAGTGCACATCTATGCTGCCAAGTTATCTTCTATTATACAGAACGCATGAAGTTTCGATTGCAGATGTAAGTTCCCGTTATTTAAATATTGAAATAATTGATCGTCAGTTAATATAACTATGTTATTATGTATGTTTTGGTAGCTATGTTTGCATTATTTGAAAACTTTATATAGTGGGGTACTGTCAGTTAATTTTAAGCGCACGTGTTTTCTTCACGTGTACATTGATTTGATGCTGCATTGTGTAACAGTAGCTCTCCCCAGATTTACACATCAAGGGAAGACACATTAACGTCAGATTTGAAGTTAATCGTTTAATATCAAAATACTAAACAAAATGCTATGTGCCATATTTGTGGAACATTCCCTGGAAGTGTCAATAATGTTTTTGTGTTTGACCTCTACAGATCAAACAATTGTGGTGTCTGGTAGCGCGTACGTTGACGTGGGCATCGATCTTTCGTTCCGTCAGTAAGTGAACAGTTTCTACTTGAAGAATTACAATTACGAATTGCAATTGCGTTTGAGAATTGTAACATGCTCAAAACTGTTGACTGATTGTTATATCTCGTGTGAAATTTGTAACAAATAGGTGGTGTCGGACGAAACGGGGGGATGGCGACGGTCTAAAATTAGATTAAATCAACCCATGAGCATTTTTCAAAGGATGTGAGGGTCATGTCACGATTAAGGGGGTTGAACCCTCATTCCCCCTAGTTATATCCATTGGTAAAAAAAATATGACATAAAACCAATATATTTTCTCAGTAAAATAGAATTTTGACGGTAGATTTATTTCGTATGTTGTATGATAATGAGGAATGATATGGCATATTGTCGCTTGACATAACGAACAGTATGTGTAGGTGTATGCACACTATCTCAGATAACTAAGTACTGAATAGCACCTGTACAAAGGCAATTTATTTTAAAATGCTAGTATGCAGGAACTAAAAAATTAATTTAATTATTCTAATCCGTCACGAAGCCATGTCTTCAGGCCTAAGAAAAACCAGTTTAGTAGTCTACAATAATAATGTACTGTTCTAATCCCTTTTTTTTATCTAAAGCGCATTTATTGTTTCTGAGAACATAGTTTTGTGAGACTTATACATGTATGTCCAAACGTCTAATTCGTTTGGCTACTTAACCGTATACACATAGTTTAATGATTCGCCTCAGTGGCAATCAAAGCCGAACGAATACTCAACCCTAATAATAGGCTAATATTTACTATCGAAGAAACATTGAATATTAAAACGGTTCTTAGGACTTGAGCTATGAGAAATTATCTAATACCATCCGAGGTGAAATTAATTGAAATAAATTGGAAGACCAATAACGACAATGTTGGATCACAATCACCAGCTGTGTTTGGACAGTGGCCCTCGATATGAACTCTCTCAATGTTATATTCTGTTAAATGTTATTAATTGAAAAGTCCTAATTATATGCAGGGCGGCCTATAGACCAGTCAGTTAACCACTCACATCGTGTGCAAAGAGGTCACGGGTTCAGCTTCTGGGTCAGGCTGTGTTATAGGTAACCAAATTCGAAAATGTTTACACACTCTGCTGTATACGTTACCAGGCAGCATAATTATTAAGCTGGTGTTAGATATAAATGCTAGAACGTAAACTGACGGGTTTGACTAGCACACTGGCACAGGCTTGGTGAAGCATGCACTATGTCAGACTGAGGACGGTAGTGGTAGATCATCGTCCGACAACGTTACATTCAGATGCTTTTATTTGTTACTTGCAGGAAATATACTGTGTATACTACAGAATCATGTCTAATTGTAATTGAAGGTGCATTGTCTTCCAAGTAAAGGGATGTAGTAGGGCAAATATCGCCTTGACATCTACGTATAACAACTACACGAGCAATGTCTACACAATCGTCTTATACAACACTACACTTCAGAACTATTTGTACTTCATGTAAGTCGGTTGCTATCTTTTATGCTTTAGAAAATATTTTCAGATGTTTCGCTGGATTGTGGAAGATTTAAAATTTAAACAAGTATAACTGCAGCTCAAATGTAAAGAAATAAATATCACAAAATTCATATTTGGTGATTACACTAAGTGCAGTCATCAAATATTTTTTTCTCCTTCAAGTTTAATATATGTGAAAGAAAATAACTTCTTCATAAATACATGTCACTATCCAAACAATCTATAGGCTGCGAAATATCAATTTCACCAGTAAGTAGTATTTTTAGTATGGGTGCGGCACAATTAAGCTAATTACTGTTTCAAAAGGCTGTGACTGAAGGAACATGTACAATGTATATGTATTGGCATCTCGTAAAACATATCTTTGGAATCGATCAGCTAAAATTTGAACATAAAATCAATTTTAATTTCACTTCACGATGATTTTAACTTGAAAATATTGTTAAAATATAGCGTTAGCGCCACAATTTCAATGTTATTTTTAATTTCTATATTAATTTAAATGCCGTAGTTAGAGAAAACGATCTATGATCATTAGTTTTTTTATTGTATTAAAAATCCACTGTGTTTTGATTCTCGTGAAGAATATAATTGTTACTATGTTTTATCAATCAATGAAAAATTAACTGTTACATCGAAATTATCTAGCTAGTGATCATTAATAAATCCAAATGAATGAAAAAGGACAAAAGGGATAGAGTTACGGACACGATTCGAGCTCAGCTTAGACGTGTACTGTACATTCAGGCTAAGTGCTGGTCTGCGTTTTAGAAGGAGCATAAAATGTATCTTAATGATCATAATCTTGTTTCTATTCGTAACCTTGAATCCAATTCCCCCAACGTACTTCGCAAACAACAGTAGATTGCATACTTATGATATGCAAGATAAATGCATTTGATTGAATTGCTTCAAATAAATCAATGATAGTTTAAATCAGAAATGATATTTTCGTTTTTATAAATAGTTTTATAAGGCGGTAAAAAGCAAAGGATATATTTATTTATTTTATTTATTTTCATATTCAAATTGACAAGTTTCAAACGTACAATCACAAAGTCACAACAGTTGAAATTCAACAGTTGAACAGCACAAGGTCAGTCTAAG
>JAQFYQ010001306.1:0-13614 GCA_034694885.1 Buchholzia appendiculata | reverse complement strand
AATTTGTAGTTACTATGGTATAATAATAGACGATTTCAAGTGAGATTGCTCGAAACTTTGCAAATTGTTGATTCGAAATAACTTTTTACTAATGTAAGCACAAGTTTGTTTTATCGATGGGCGCTAATCTAGGTAACAGGGAAGTAGTGTAAGTAGGCGCAAGCCAGAACAATTATAATAACGCTGACATAACCATGTCGTCTTATGACGACGTCTTGTCTTGTCTTAATTAAGTGTATTAGAAAGTCTTAATTATTTAATTGGCAATCCCCTCCCTCCTCCCAGGCTAGCCTTAATGTAGGCTGTGAGTCCCTCAGTCATATAGTTGTAGGCTACTGCATTAATAAGTTATGTAAGGACTATATCGCGATTATGTCAGGTCACACACCAGGTTACAAATTAGCATAGGCCTGCAGTCTGTACACTAGGTATACAAACTAACCTAGGTCTAAAAGATTATGCGAAGGTACGGTTTCATTCACACGACTAGATTTAACCCAGAAATACGTCTACCCTTCGATCTGCTCTCGGGCCGCGTGTGCAGTGAAGCGTGCACGCATCCATGCGCATCGTCCGATCGGTGAAAGTACACACGTCGAGGGAGCATTAATTACCTAGTCTGACACATAAACCAGTTGAATTTGTTAAAAGAAGTCTAAATGATGAATATCATATATATGAATGTAACAGTAAATGCAATTTAATCTTTAATTATTCCTAGAGATACGACAAAAGAGATGTAATGATAGAGAGTAGAAGACTTGCTCTTCTTGTACAGTCTAGTTTGTTCACTTCTCTTGAATTTGTGTCAAAAGGACCAATAAGTTCGAATATCAAAGTTACCCTTTCCCAAATAAAATATGCTAAATATAAATACGGCTATGGCAGATAAATGTGCACATATTCTTATAAGACGATTATACTTGCCACATACCATGTCTATCTAAGTTTTATAGATTTGTTCATGCTTTACTGTTTATGTGTGCATTTTATTAGGTTAAGCGTTGACATTGTTAAAATTCGTCTACTAAGTTTATTATTTAATTACTTTCATTTGATTTGTTAATTTGAGATATTTTAATTTGGTAATGCCTGACTCTGTGCGCCTACAACATAAAAACTAAACCTGCAGTTCTGTCATAAATGAGAAACACTGTTTAAGAGCTCAAACACTATAGTCATTCAATGAAGTGAATTTAGCTGTGGCTTAAAAGGGACGTGAACCATGGGTCACTAATTTTACCCTGCTCGGGCAGCGACATTAAAATGAAATGTCTGAATGAGAGGACGTTTTAAATGGACTTGTTAGCTCATTTTCACGAATGAGAATCGATTGTATACGTGAATTTGCTTATCTTTGTCATACTATATCATTGCAAGAAGTTCAAAGCCGTTGAAAATTACCTGCTGATATGTCCTCGATCAATTACAGTTACACGAAGTAACACGAAATTTCATCGAAAGGAAATAGATGAGATTACAAAATATCTAATGTTCAACTTATGCAAGACAAAACGTCGAGACTGAGAAATAAAAAAGTCAAATATCGATAGACATCGAAATTCAAACATGTCAAGAAGGCAGGATACCGAAAAGGCATGATGGTGTATCATCGAAATGATACATACACAGTGATTGGTATTTAATTGAAATGCGAAAATATCAAAACATTTTTTCTCAATATTGATGAAAACGTCATGCTACCCATACTCGCACCGTCATTGCATGAGTAAGTTAAAGCTATGTAGTAGCTACAGTACACGATAAAATGAGTGGCATTCATCATTTGGAAAGTAATATATAAATTGTCACTTTTTATCACTAAACTCTTTAAGTTAATTATTCGTATTACAACTCTAATTTCTTATGCTGTGACATCTATGAGTGAGGTGAATGACATTTTGGCGGAAGAATTTGATACAGCCATTCCATTAAAAGATCAGTTTTTAAATTGTCCATCATTTTAATTTTTAAATTGCAAATGTAATGCTGAAAATCACAAATCACCCTCTGTAAGGAAAAATATAAAAAAACAGTTCATTCATTCCGTTCGTACACGAAAACATGAAGAAAAATCAAATCAGAAATCTGCCGAACGTGTAATTAATCTCTAATGCTGAACGATGTTGAACGCCAAGACGATAAGCACAAGTGATGTAACTGGTTTTATAAATTTTCACAAATTTATACAACTTTTATATATGTAAAATATATTTTTATTTTTTATTTTTTCATACGCATTGTATGTTGATTGTATGATTATATACATGACATTGACCTCAGAAGTTTGAACTTCGCATGAATCAAAAATCGCTTCTCTCCCTGCTTTGACATCAACAGAGAAATTATTTTATGCTAATTTATTTGGATGTAAATATTTCAATTAGGTTGTAATGGACCTCCGTGGCACATTGCAATTCAATTCACGGACTTTAAAAACTTATAGACCTCCATGAATTTGTGTAAGCATACATTCGCAGTGTGTATTTTGAACTTTGGTATGAGGGCGCTTAGGATACAATTCGGCGACGACGCGCATCTCACCCCGCTTTCACTCCTCGCAGAACCGTAGCTGCGCCACACAGGGAACAATAGGTGGAACCGTACCTTCGCTATACCGTGATTTATCAACTCGCTTAAGTTCCTTTAATAAAAACTTAATTCTAATCATGACATAATGAAACTCGAACGGCAAAATACCTGAGAAATATAGACATGTGTTGATTACATTTTTGTCCTTGATTTTGAAAAGTTTCGTAAATATACTGTTGTAAACTTATACAAATAAGAAGTTAGACAATTCACCATCAGACAAAGGCAATGCTGCCATTCCATAATTCAATAGACATAGACAGTATTTCTCTGTGCGAAATAGCCAGATTTAAAAGAGGATAAGAACCTAAATTGGCCAAAAGAGCGTTTGAAGTTCTGTAGAATTTACAATTATTTTCATTAAAGTCGATTTTCAACCTGTTACCAGCTTTAAAGTTAACTCCCAGATATTTTATGCAGGCCACTATTTAAAATTCAAAGGTCTGCCATTGACAGTAGGCAATTGACAGTTAGCTTTATAGCGAGGACCAACTCGTCAAAAATAACATTTGGATTCATTAATGAACAAACCACGGTCATTAATAGACTGAATAACAATATCCAACAATGTTTGCATATCATGCACATATATACTTAACAGAATAAGATCATCTGCACATATATAGCTATTACAGCAGTTTCTATAAATGAAGCATCCAGATTTAGACTGTTCCAAGGCTGTCAGAATTGAGTCAACATATGCATTGAAAAGAATCCTATATCGTTAGTAATGAAATGTAATGTCAGGCAGGTAATGTTGAACAGTAAATTGATCATATGTGCTCCGAATGAGCAGGGCGGGCTTACTGATGAATTACTTGGTGTGATAAAGCAACATACAGGTAAGCAGTTATACAAGATGATAGGTATTTGACATTGCTAAAATATCAAATTATGCTACAATTCAAAGAGCGGAATACGGCCAAATATCAATGTAACATCAGTAAATGGGAATAAGTCAATGAAGCGCAGTAGATCATTTAACTTATGTGCTGAAATAGTTAAATTGAAGGTTTAAACATCATAATTCGAATGGTTTAACATAAAGTTTTATTTAGCGATATAGGATTCTAATTCTCTAAGTATTTGGTAATCTGTTCTAATGCTAAATAAATGTAGCGTCCACAAGGAACTAATGGGCTATTTAATAAAGTGCTATATCATTTCTAAATGTTAAACTTTATACCATATCACTAAATTTAATAAGTTATACAGATTTGAATGCGATCCATATGGCTGCAGTTAAACATTACACAATGAAACAATAAGGGTATAAGTCAACAGATTCTACTTTCGGTTTGAGGTCTACTGGTCCCCGGTCTACTGGTCCTCGGTCTACTGGTCCCCGGTCTACTGGTCCTCGGTCTACTGGTCCCCGGTCTACTGGTCCCCGGTCTACTGGTTCCCGGTCTACTGGTCCTCGGTCTATACTGGTCCCCGGTCTACTGATCCCCGGTCTACTGGTCCTCGGTCTACTGGTCCCCGGTCTACTGGTCCACGGTCTACTGATCCCCGGTCAAATGATACCAGGTGTACTGGTATCTGGTCAATCGGTCTCTACGGTCTACTGGTTCCCGGTCAACTGGTCCAACTTTATCAGTATTGCCTAGTTTAATCTGGTTTAAATACTTATTGAGCGAAATTTCATCCCCTGTGGTCCCAATTGGTTTCTTTTCGTCTCGGAGACGACCTTTGTCCGATTAAATTACAACTATCTCTTCTGCTGTCAACTATCTTTTATGCGAGGCTGAACGTTGAACTGCTATACTTTAACTTGATAGAATCGTGAACGACGTAGTTGACGATTATATCAATTGATTGGCGAATCAATCAGTTAACTTTGAGATGTTCTCGGCATTGTACTGTGTGTAATGGTGGTTGGTCCAAAGCAGATCTAAGCACTCAGAAAATTAAATTTCAAGTTGCAATGGATAACACAGCGTGTTATGGTATAAGTGAGCGGGGACACAGAATATTAATTGGTAAAGGTTATACAATTCTGGAAGAAGAGGTTCTTGCCGCACGGTTACGACGCGCAAAGTATAGAACATGCAAATGCAAAGCTGTTGTTGTAACAAATGACCTGTATATTTTTTAAAGGAACTATTTCATACTTTATGCTTTTGTGTCTTTTGTGAACTTCGTCTTTTGTGAAACATTTATTAAAATATGTGCAAAGACAGAAAACTGGGATCAGTTGACCGACGTTGCAGTGACCAGTAGAACGGGAACAAGTGGATAAATAGACCGGGAATCACTAGACCGGGGACCAGTAGATCAGGGACCAATTAACCGGTTACCATAAAAAAAGAATTGCATGAAAGTCGGATGTCATTTCTAGAATTATACCTTGTGTCACATAAGCCATCATTGGACCTCCATGTTGTTGCTGCTGCGGTTGGGTGATCAGAATCATCTGCTGATTTCCTTGCATTGGAATATACTGCACTGGAACCATTACCTGTTGAAGACAAATATTATCTGCATTTGTTTCAAACATTGAACACATTGGAATTATTTTCACAGGCATTTGCAGCAAGTGTAGTAGTTGTATCAGTTCCTGTTTTTATAGTTGCTATTTTTGGATAAATGTTGTTAAAACAGTTGAGTCCCATAGATATCGAGCACAGCAAATACTCAATACTCGAAATACTCAATTGATTCCTCTATATGCTCAATAAGCCATAATGATATCGATGCTGATACAGTATTTAATCATAAACATTCGTTCTACTGTACCACGAAAATATTACCAGCAACACACAATCTAGTATATTATCATACAGCCAATATGCACGTAAATTCGTAGCGCTGCATATTTCTGTAGAATTATAGACATACATGTTACGTGTGACGATACACATCTAGACCCCTGTGGGGGATTTGAGAATGCTGTCACTACACATCCCGTCAAAGTGCGTTTCGTAAGATGCTCCCAAGGGATGGTAATCTGCTCAGAGCTGCAGCAAGAGTGTAGACTACTACCACCTGCTCTTTGGTTGTCTTCTGGTGGTGAGGTTAGCTTATTCCTGTCGCCGCTACTGAAGCAAAGTACAGAATAACGGTCTTTGAGGAAGTTAAATCACTATAATTCCCGGTATGGTTTGGCGTCAGCAAGGGTGTGTGGCCATACAAATGCAGCCATAATGAGCCATCTGGAACACAACGTCTAACCTTTCCTGATAAGAAAAACTGACGTAAAGCGTTAATGATAATGATGATCATGATAATGAGGATGATGATGATGACCAGACTTATAAGCTGTACATGATGTCCAACTCACAACTAAGTCTACATGATCTGCTTTAGTACACAGAATATTGCCAGAATATTCTCTTTGTGTGAATAAAAGAAGTCAATGAGATGTACTGTGACCATTTATGGATGTATCTAAATAACAATGAAATGTAAATCACAATTCAATTCAGCTATATTTTCCTATTTAAAAAATGTATTTGAGCATACTAGATTCCACTAGAGCGTTTACCAACAATACTCAAAGTAATAACAGTCAAACTATTTGACAATTACAGTTCATAAGTCCAGGAACCAAAGTTTTGACCAGTTTGCGCTTAAGGTTTCTGGATAATAGAATATTTTTGGTCTCGCTTTATTCATCGCGCTGTAATGTCTAAGTAGCTGCCCCAAATTTGAGCATACTTAAATGATAGGCTGTGTATACAATTAACAAAGGTATTTTAAGCAAAAATAAAAAATAAAATTTTCTCCAATTTATATCTGCGAATTACGGCTGACTACGCCGTTATTGAAAGGTTGATACATACGGCACTTAACACATACGCAAACAACGACAACAACAGCAACTGCTTCGATTCATACGTTGGTAGTTGAGATGCAGCAGCAGCATTTCGCCTTGCAGCAGCATGCCTTGCAGACCAGAGCAGAACCCCATATAGCAACCCCGACTTCGATCAGACCCATGAGTGCCAACAGCGAGTCCATGGCTATTCCAATCTACCGACAGAAAGAATACAGAACTAACTGTATCACAACAACTTCTTGTACCGCGTTGATAACAACTATTCACTCGTGTTCAAGATAAATATAGCACACTTGAATATAATGTGCATCCTTCTGAACAAAAGTAATTTCATGGTTAACCGTAACAGTAAAACTATAATTGTTATTACTAGTAGAGGTACCCGGTTATATAATATTAACAAATATAATTATGGCTCGTATTATCTTTCAATAAAATAATTTAGGCATAGTCGCGATGTAAACAATTCAAGCAAAATAGGTAAATATAAATAGCAATTACATAGAAATTGATTTAATTTAATTGAAGAATTTAACTTGTCTCATTTCATTAAAATATTCCACGCAGAAGGCTTAAATATAAGAATTGTTGTCATCATAGCTATAGTGTTGTTACGACCAAGCTTGGATAATTATCGTAATTTTTGAATGTTAAGTGTGTCTAATAATTATGTTGTCATAAATTCATAATATGACAAAATATTATTCTTAATTTATGTAATTACTATTGTAACTATTATCAATATAGTCACCATTGCAAAATTGACATTTCTTTTCCATAGTCCTTCACTATGATTTATGTCGTTACAATAGACTAAGCGAGTTCCTTCACAGGATTGGACATACAAACAGTAATATGTTCGTCATCAGGAATGTCATCTCTTTGATAAATCTAAAATACCACCCCAGTGCTCATATTTATAACTGATGATAAATAAAAAACAAATCGTATCACATATCATGCAGTTATAATGCAAATATTGTGATGGTTACGATGAATCAGAAATACAATTTTCAATACCACACTAGGAACAATAATTTATCCCTTGTGGTGGAGGGAATTGAGAACACTCCCACTGTGCAGCCCGGTAATGTGCTAGTAAGCACATAAGCATCGGTAATAGCTTTAGTCGTCTGATCAGCGCGGTAGCAAGAGTGTAAACTACAACCGTCTGCTCTTTGGTTCTTTCACGGTGGTGGGGATTCCTTGTACGTGTTGCCATTGCTGAATCAGATAGCATAATCACTTTCTCTGAGGAAGGGAAATCACCCCAATCCCGGTACTGGTTGGCGCTATCAAGGGCTGTGGTCATAAAATATACATCCGATATGAGCAGTGACTCAGTGGGCGACACTATTTAAATCTTTATCTGTGCTGAGCACAGACATCTTGCGAAAGCGTATAGTAGATTACAAAGGGTGATGATGATGATGAAGATGATCAATAAAAACAGCTTCATCTTTTTTCTTGTGATTATTATGTTGTGTGTTCAAACCTTGCCGTCTCGGGAAGTTCAGCACTATCAATTTTTTATCAGACAATCGAGCGTATATAGATTACAAGTTTGCATTCATAAAGTGTAATTAATAACACATTTCTAGCTGCTATAACTCAGTTACCTGACATGTCTCACAGTTTCCATTGTCTAAGCTGTAGTGATTGACATAGAAATAGTTGTGTTTGTAATCTGTATCATAGTTTTCTGCAGCAACTAGTGCACCCGTGATCCCGCAGACGAAAAGCACTGCGCCCGCAGTAGCCGAGATGATACAGAGGACCATGAATGCAACAACCTGTAAGCCATCACTTCAAACATCGTAACATATGCCAGGTTTCAAGGCGGTATTTAAGCGGGTTCGGATTCACGCCTCCCCAAATTGTTTTTCTTAAAATGTATGATGCTTTGTGGCGAAATTGTAGAAAAATGTAGTTAAATTTGTTTGGGAAGCAAAAATGACGAAATGATTTTTTTCTTTTCTTTAAAGGTCCTCAACTTTTTGGGATTTGCAACCCCCCCCCCCCAGCTGAAATGCTGGCTACGGCCCTGCCTGGTTTACATAGTTCTTATTGCAGTTACGTTCTTGGTCACAGAGAGGTGTGACACTGGTTCGGCTAAAGGCAGACATGTAGATTTAGTAATGTGGTGTAAAGGTATAAGGGCGCCAAAACCACTGTCGATTTTCATCCTAACTTATGAAAATAAGTTCATATATAACTTATATATACTGTATATATTAATTCTTATTATTATGGAATTATTAAAATTAAAATGGAATTATACGTATTAAATAATTCTGTGATATATTAAATGCTAGTTAAGTTTCCAATGTTTCCTTCATCACACAATTTCCTATAATTGTCAATTGTTTATAGGCCAAATATTTATTTGCACAACGTTTATTTGGTCAAAGACTAGAGTATAACAGTTTTGTGCACTTTAAAAATTGTTCATAAATAAAAATTACAATCTAGTGGGCATCACAATTAATCAGAATGATAAGCTTAACATTAATCAAAAATTGTATAGTTCATGAATTTCATAGAAATTTTGACTGAAATATGTTTCATTTTATTTTATAGGTGTCTCGGGCCGGGTCGAACCAGAAAATTCGTGGGTCGGGTCGGAATTTTTTGTCACCCGCGGATGGCAAAAATTCTGAGACTGTCGGATCAGATAGTCCGTTGGTCGGGTCTCAAAAATAGCGACCCACGTCCAACTATGATTTTGAAGTGTCATATCCAGGTTAGAGTGACCGAATAGGTCAGTCGTTAGCGTTCACGTCTCGGATTGAAGAGGTGGTGGATTCGCCTCCCAGAGACAACTGATTGTGATCGGTAGCAAACCTGTGCAAATTGTTAACACTCCATTGCCGGTACGGGAAGGACCTTTGGCCGCCCACCCGTGCTCATCTGGCCTAGTCGGTCGGTGGCTAAGTTATGCGTAGTAATCCGTAAGACAAATAACCATCGCCAGGACCTGTCTTCGGACAAAGCACTATCATCATCATCCAGGTTAATATTTCCGGAACTAATTTGAATGTTCTCAAAAATTTAATTCACATAACAAATTGTGTATTCAGTGAGATAGAACAGCAAGCGATAACCTTTCAGAACCGCCCGCTGGTATCTTAAAACAGTATCACTTTATCTGCTACATCGGCACTTTTATTACACAAATTGAAATTTAATAGTGAAATGGAGCCAAAAATGTAGCTCCCAGGGCCGAAAGTCTTTACGTCCGTTTCAAAAGATGAATTAAACAGCGACCTTGATTTGATCACACCTAGGCCTAAGAAACGTGTAACCTGTTAGTGGTTAATTACAGTAAAGACACACAATATTGTTCAGTAGATTAATGAAGTGTAGATTAATGAAATCTCATCCAAATATCCGTGTTTTGAGATAGAATTGTAGCCTCATGAGGTTTAGTTTATACATTAGATTAAAATTGTTACCTCAAAAGTGAAAGTATATTTGTCAGTCAGGTTTTGGCTAACATCCAAATAGATACTTGGAGTACTTGTTACTTAGTATACATTTTTACCCATAGCAATAAGGATAAGCCTACAGATGGTCAAATAATTAATTTGAAAAGAGCAGAAAATTCTACAGAAAAATAAATAATAATTACATCTAAAATTTTTATTTCTTTAATTTGATTAAGGCATGCTGTACAGTGTACACTGTCATAAATTATGTAAATTGCAGTCATGCAGTCCTTGGCCTCGATGCATTACCCTCAAGTAAATTACAGTGATAGTAAGAGAGCACTACTAGAATAATAGAGTGATCAATATTGTGTCAATTACACTTGCAAACAATTCCATATCTTGCCTAGGCCTTTACACATTTCTTGCATTGCCTTGTTACGATGTTAAAATGCGATAAACTAGTTGATAAACTCATTATGTCGCTAGTTGGAGCAGATAGAGGCGCTTATTAACAATGCATTTGACTTTCAGGCAATCTGTAAAGAAATCGCCTCCAAACTTCAGTCACTTTATAAAGTGACTGGATTTTTTAGGCAATTTGTAAAGTGATTGACCAAATTCAAAACTTTACAAAGTGCCTGAAAATTCCAGTCACTTTACAAAGTGACTGACTTTACAGATTGACTGTAACATATGTATATATACCACGTTACCCAACGTGGTATTTGTTAAATTTTGTCGGGTCCTCTGAATTTTAACGAACTTTTTCAATTTTTTTCCTCTCAAAATTAAGATTTCCTTGAAATTTATTTACCGCCCTTTTCAACTCTTGACTGAGGCGCCGGGGTGATGTCGGGGTCAAACAATAAAAGTGCCGCGGTCGGAAATTTGACCGGAGGTTCAGGGGTCGGGAAAAGAGATGCCGAGATTTAATTCGGGCGACGAAACCGGTGATAAATAGCACAGAGCCGTCTTACCTGGCATCTGGAGCGAGATTTGGAAGCCGCTATTCCAAGCGCTCCAGTGATGATGAACTGGAAAATTAACAATTTATATTAAAGTAAAGTAAGCCTTTGATTTTATTCTAAAAATTACCGTCAATCTGCAGAACTGAAACGTTTATTGATAATCTGAAAACTTATCCCATTTTTCTTAAGTGTCAATTGATTACAGCAGACAAAAATAACCATGATTTCAGTTACTATTTTCAGAGTTTCAATTAAGTATTAATACAATTAATATTGACTTATAAGCTTTGTAATGTTTGAAAGAAATAAACTTAGGTAATCCTTTATTTCTATTAATTTTTATACCAAATTATTATAAATGCTGAAAATGTAAGCTTAAAAAATACAGGATGGGTTTAAGGTTGTATTTGCAGAGAGTAAGGAATGTATACAGTATGCTAATCAATATAACTAATCATAATAACCACAAATGTTAGAAAGTGCGCACTGGGGGAGGGTTAATTTATAACTTTTTAACTGGTTATGTTTTGCTGGGCCCCAACTGAAAATTTCCTCAGTGGGCCTTTGGGAGCCAATCCGCCACTGCCAGTCATAATGAGGCCTCAGAGTCATTAAATAAAGTCCACAAATGTGCTTAGCATAGACAATTTGCGAAAACAAATAGTAGGCTATAAGAGGGAAACTATGGTGGTCAAGCCAGTAGTGATTGCAAGACAAATATAAAATTATTACTTCAGTACAAGTAACATGAACGTTAATTCACCAATATTCCTCCCCAGATTCCATGCGCTCCAATGTTAACACGATGAGCAGCGTATGCTAGTCCCACAGAGTTCCAGATGATACTCATCACTCCAACTATGATCTGAGTGATACCCAGACCAAGAGATTGCTTGCTGCGATAGTTTCCATACACGACGGAGCGAGGCCTAGGATACATCATCATCTGGACCGGCTGTCCACCTCAAACTCCCACTCCTGGCTGACTCCGTACAGTTTGGGTACCGTGCACTTCAGGGTGTTCTAGAGGAGTATAGTTAGGAGATGACATTTTTTGTTTACGTTTGTAACTTGCCTGAAAATGAACGAGGAAGGAAATTCAGAGATTGCGAGCCAAACGATGACCAGCGCTAATTTCTAACACTACAATCATTTGTAGAAAATTGAGCCAAGAACACACTTCAAACTTTTTATTAGCTTCTTGTTAAGCTGATTATTTTATGATACTAAACGTAGTTTTTCCTCGCACTCTTAACAGACATATAAATGATGACGTGTCTATAGAGTGAAGGACACTTCTCTCAATAAACCGATAGGCTATTAGACAAACACTGAGAAAGATCGTTTTCTCTTTCCGGATTTAGTTTTAGCACTATATTTTCCAATGCCACATACTAGCGCTGTATGCTCTACCAGGGCATGTGCTCTTGACATCTACCGTAGCGACGCTTCATCGCTCGGGCGTATTGGGCAATTTCATACTCACATTACAAACATAGTTGTACAATATTTTGTATGTTTGTACTAGTTATACATTTGCAGAAATAAATAAATAAATAAATAAACAAATTTAATTGACTTGTGAAACATAAACTTGACGAGGTAGTTCGGTATGTTCCGTTATGCAATGGCTTGAAACCCTAATTTATTTTGAGTAAAAATCTGAAAAAACATCAAAATAACCAAATACTTAATAACCAAATTAGTAAGTAGATACGGTACTTAAAAACTAAACTAGGAATTACTAGAACGTGACGTAAGACGTACCTTTAAATACCGGTTGTTATACGATTGGCCCTGAAGAAGCTGAAAGTCGTAGTAGTTCTAGAGATTGCTGAAATATTAAAGTAGAATCCTCTAGACAGCCCAGATACACTAATTATTCCGATTTACCAGTACGAAGCTATAGCAATGCAAGAAGGGTATAAAATCTTGCAACTCCAATCCAACCTAATTTTACTACCGTATAAATCAATGCGTGGGTCAATATTTAAGTTTATAAGATAGGTAAGGTGGATCTAGGGTATTAACGGATAGCCTGGTACGGACTGCACTCTGCAGCCTAACAATGTGCACCATGATCCGCAACAAATAGGACAACGTGGGGACGCTCCTCCCCTTAGATAAAATATTCGGTCCCCAAACTTGTTAGCTTCTCAGCGTGCAAATAAGATCATTAGATTTTTTTACTTTAGTACAATTTGGATGAAGTTGCCATCAATATTCTATCCCCAGATTTGAATATTGTTTTGCGCCACTGGCGTGGACAATGTTTCACCTAGCGTCTCGTTATGATTTATTGTAAGTTCAGCAGTGCAACAACGCAGCCATGCGTATCGTGCCTTGGGGGTCCATTTTTTAAAGTTCGAAAGACACTATGAGGACGCTTAAAATGAGTAGCCTGCTAGATGTTAAAATTAGGCTAAGAAATTTGTAGAATCTTCTTCCGTAAAAATAATTTTATGTTGTTTTTTTGGAATATGGAAAATTATGTTGAATTAAAGAAGCGATAACTGGAATGAATTAAAACGTGCGATGTTGTGAACAGCGATTGTCAACGATTTCCGAGATCGGTTCTCGGATCATAATGGACCGCGCAATTCTAACATGCAATTCTAGCATGTGATTCTAGCATGCAAATAAACATATTCGTTGCCAATGATTTATAAATGCACCATCTCGTTAAATGTATCGCCTTGCTGATGCATGTCTATGTCTCCATGTAGTACTCTCTCTCTCTCTTTGTCTCTCTCTCTCTCTCTCTCTCTCTCTCTCTCTCTTCTCTCTCTCTCTCTGTCTCTCTCTCATCTCTAACTCTCTCTGTCCTGCTTTCTTTCTTTCT
>JAQFYQ010001305.1:0-13614 GCA_034694885.1 Buchholzia appendiculata | reverse complement strand
GTTGGAGAGTCCGAGGTGGCATTTTCTCGTGAGGACGGAAGTGACTATTTCGCAGGCATGGTCATCTCTACGAGCTTCGACTCCTTCGAGAGACCTAAGCTGGAGTTGCTCAAGTAGAGGAGCAGAGTGGGCCCATCTGGGTGGAAACCAAGAATAATTTTGCCGCTGCTTTTTGACAACATTGAAGCCAGCAAGCCATGGAGTATCTTCAATAAATTACTAGGATAATTTAATCCAGCTGCTATGGAACATGATAGCACGATATGACGGCCTAATCAGCATAATTGTGTCAATCTTTGCACTTCAAAGAAGGCGGTTACAGACAATATATCGTCGAGAGAGAGAGAGAGAGAGAGAGAGAGAGAGAGAGAGAGAGAGATTGACCTTTTACCTCAACTTAGTTGTGATGCATGATGCTTTGTGATTTGTTCACAATACATCACTGAACATCTATCACCTATTAATACTGCTTATGCGCAGCACGCAATACTTATTGTCTGCTGAAATATTTAGGTTCATCTCAACGCCACGGTTTTGGATGTGATTAACACAGACCGTATCGACGACTTCGAAATTGAAGTAAAGGCGTGGATGAAGAACGGCGATTTCTTTTTCGCAGCAAAAATCATAGCCTGTTGTCCACATGGTAAGCATTATCACCAATTTCACAAGTTTGTCTGCTGCTATTCGCTATCATTCGGTGGTTGGTTTGAACCCGAACACTCCCCTTTAATATGACAGTGATAGAAATAGGAAAGAAAGGTTCGCCCTTGTACAGGATTAGACTATACAGGGCCGTATTTAAGGATGGTTTTGGGTTCAAAACCCCAGAAAAAAATTATTCAAATTTACGATGTTCTGTGAAGAAAGTTTAGAAATAAGGTCGTTAACAATTTTTTGAAGTCAAACACCCCCCAAATGAAAATTGTGAAAAAGATCGTCAAAAATGTTCACCCTACCAAAAAAGAGGCGATAAATGACCGTACCAACAATCTTAAAACTGTAGGCCATGACACTAGTTCGTGATGTGTTTAATAATGTTTATTGATTCCACACCCGTCTTCGAATCGGTTCCATAGCAAGCTATATATTAGAATATTGGTTTACAATTGTGGTGAATGTTTGTGTATTCTCACATTATTTCTTGAAAACCTCACAAAATCTGGATCGATAATGTTGTTTCTAATGCGGGAAAATATCATAAGAAAATATAATGTATACAATATTAATCATTCTGTCACAATGTAGTGTGACAAAAACTTGTTGTATGCTGCTGTCGGCTTCTGCCTTCATTGAAAATTTTGTACGATGCAGTAAACTTGCAAATGCTGAAAATTGCAAGCCAGGAAACGACATGGAGTTAAACCTGGCTCCCTATGGAATAGATGTTAGATAAGCTTTCTTGGGTCATCATGTATTAAAGATTAAAAACCCATCAGATGGTATAAAAATATAAATAGCAAAATATAAGTCAAACCGACCAATAGAAAACAAGAGATTATGTCGGAAATTTCGGAAACAGGAAATTTGGATTTATATCAAATTACTGTACAACATTAGCGCTCATGAATTCAGTTGATGAAATATTGAAACATCTTGAAGAAAAATATTATGTAGCAGGTATATTCTTCGATTTTGCTAAGGCATTTGATACGGTCAATTATACTCCCTATAGGGCCTACTCAATTATATTCCTTATACTCAATTATATTCCCTCGAGAAACTTTATTGCTATGGAATCCGTGTTGCAAGCCTGGAGTGGTTTAAGAGCTACCTAAGTGATCGCAAGCATTATACCGTACTAAATAATTGTAAATCAGCTACCCAGATTGTAACGAATGGAGTGCCCCAACGGAGTGTTTTAGGCACATTGCGCTTTCTGATTTATATAAATGATATTGGAGGAATTTTCAGTGATAAAACCCGGCCGAAGTTATTCGCAGATGATACAAATGTCTTTTTGTTCCCGTAAAACAATTTTAAACTTGAATAACTTATCTCAGTTAGCCATAAATAAAGTTTTGGACTGGACATTGGCTAATAAACTCAGTATTAATTACGATGAAACCTGTTATTATGCATTTGCTCCAGAAGCTAGAAATAAAACGACTATGATGATTGACATTTCAGTTCGGGAAAAGGGTATAACCGTATAGGCATGTGTCAGATCTGATGGTGGACACTTAGAACACATGCTCTCGTAGCACTAGCGCTAAGCATTAAAACGGTCCTTTTCAGGGCCACTAATAAAAAACAAAAGTGTTAAATATCTCAAAACTATCAAATTGTACAGTTTATTCTTACTTTTAAAAAACGACGATTTTTGCTAAAAACGTCAAATTTTAGTGATGGGCGGCAATTTTGAGATAAAATTTGGCAGATATGTGTCCAATTAGCCTAATTGCTACTTAAGTGTGTAAAATTTGGTAGCAACATATTTATTGGTTATTGAATTATTCAAATTTCGCTAGGGTTCCCTTTTTTCTACTCACCCTGTAGATCACTACGATCAGTTAAATTCAAGCATTTTCTAATAAAAACTCCAAAACCTCCAATAGTAGAAGTCGAAGGCAAATGGTAATAAAAGCTGTAATCTGGAAATAAATTCTGGTAAAGAGAGGTATTGTAGGTCCACATTTCTGTGAGGACAATAGCATCAAACGCAGTATCAAGAGAAGCCATCAAGTTAATAAGTTTAAGATGATTTGCATTGAGGCTGCGAATATTTACGTTAAAGACACTAAAGTTACTAAATTCGACCCGATCTGCGCGCAAACTGTGGAATCGATGATTAAATTCGTTTTCGGTCAAATAATCACAATCGGTTACTTAAGATACAAATGAAGCATTAAAGAAGCAATAAATATTCTTTGAGTTTTTTGAGACTTTGAAATGATCTCCAAGAAAGAAAGCAAGTGAAAGAAGAATGATGAAAATAATAATGATTGATAATGAAAGCGATAACGAGAGATAGAACTAATTACTAATCATGATGAAGTGTGTAAAAAAATAAATGTAGACTAAACCAAAAACAATGTATATGTAGCAAATACGAGTGACGCGCCAAATCAAAAATCAAATTGCGTTAAATTACTATACGCCTAACAAGGTAATATAGACCGTTTTGGGATAATAATTTATAGTATAATATCTAGCTGATTAAACGCCCGTGACAGGCAGAAAATCGTCCTGTACATTATAAAATGCCTATGAATTTCACACAAACCTTGGACATTTTCCCCAAAAATAAAAATATTCGTCAAAAAGCTCAAATTATTTCAAGCAAATGCCTAACAAACAATCAAATTAATATCAACATGGAGTATATCTTAATTTTGTAGAAAACTTGAAATTTGTGCGAAATTCAATGCTATTTTAGGCTTTTCTGCCACTCACGGGCGTTTAATCAGCTAGATATTTATACTATAAATTATTATCCCAAAACGGTCTATTCCCCGATCAGGCGAAGGGGATGACAGACTAATCCCATCCCAACCCCTCCCGCCGTCGAACTGTGCGCCCTCACTCGCCCAACTCCCCGCCACTCGACCTGGCGAAGAGGGTGACAGCCTAACCCCAACCAAAACCCGATTCATAACCATGTATATAGGTTAAAGGAAATGAAAATAATTAACCCAACGGCCGTCCCGAAGTCGAATTCTGCCTTCGTCCCTCCCCCTATTCCCCCTCCCCCGTCACCCGACCAGGAGAGGGGGACGAGGACCAGGTGAAGAGGGGGGGTAATCGAAGTACTTTACCCAACCGCAGTGAAAATCACTAAGACGAAAAGTTAGTAATTATAATTGAAAAGGGATATTTAAAACATCAAACGTGCTGACCAATAGGACTTGGCGAGTATGTGTGGAGACCTATTGGCGCTGTGTAAACAATGCATAAAAAATGCGACGTTGGAAGGGTTTTTAAAAGAAAATGTTCCGAATGCAAACACTGAGTTTTTTGGAAGTTTAATAGGGGAAGGAATTAAAGCACGCAAACGTGCGACCAATAGGATTTGGGCAATAAGCGTGGCGACCAATTGGAGCTGTGAAGAATGTAAAGAGTCATGAGTGAAAACGCAAAGTTAAAACACTCAAAGTGCCGACCAATAGGAGATAGCGACTACGCGTGGCGATCATTTGGAGCTGTGAAGAAAGTAAAGAATGCGGTGGAAAAGTTAATTTAGAAGTTTTTGTAAAAAAAATTTGAATGTAAACAATGTGACTTTGTATCGTTTTAATGAGGAATGGGTAAAATTTAGGGCTCGCCGACCCCGAACTTAGCCCTGTCAGCCCTGCCAGGGGCACTAAAAAGTCTTTGAGAAAAATTTGGGACCAATCGATCAAGATGATGTCAAGATTTTGTGAAGTTTAAAAATGGACAAACAAACAAACGAACAAATCCAGCCACATCTCTTCTTTATATGTATGGATTTAAGAATAATTGAACATAGTGCATTCCACATTGAAATGCGCAGCGACTAATGAAGCTCCAAGTTACATTTTAGACAAAATCGAGCAATTTTTCTATGAATTTGATCATGATTTGAAAGATTGGCCGAATGAATGATTTATGGTCGACAATCTAAAAAAAGATAAGCTGGTTAAATAGATGAAATTTCCATTTGAAATTCTTTACTCTAGTTATCTACAAAATACACTTTTAAAAAATATGACACTAAAAAATTACTGATCGACCATCGGTGAGGTAAATAACTTTCTAATTCGTTCTAAAGTCTAAATTCAGACTATTTGATAATAATTAGGATTTAAAACAAAACAAAAATCATTAAAATGGACAGAAATAACAAACTAATTATAAATAATTACATATGACAAATTATTACAACATTGCCTTCAAAATATTTTCCTGTAAATGTTTCAGAGCATTTTTGTATAACAATTTAATTGTAGTATTCGGAAGCTATTAATTTAATGTCTCTAATTAAGACATTAGAAGTCTAGCGTTCATTCAGAGATCCAATCTTTATACTGATTGATCAAATTTTACTACAGGCCTAAATCGGCATACAATAAATTTCTTACCTGACAAACACAGGTCAGTACATAAATATCGATCTAGTAGAATACAGAACTTAATGAAAATATCCAAAACAATTTAGCATAAATTTGGTACTTGGTGCATTTCAAAATCCAGTAGGCTAAGTAGATATTATGATAAAACCATAGAGCTGGTTAGAAATCCTCTTATATACTAGGATTGTGCCAGTGTAGATTCCAAGGTCATTCATCCCCTCACAGACTAGAATAGTGATTCCACAAGTGTACATGATTAGTAAATGACTCATTAACAAGAAATGTATCATCCATACAGCAAACCCACACAAATATCACAATAAACATGACTGCTCTGACTTAATTTATTCATCAATTAGTCATACATATATAGACTGGCCGGTATTTGTAAAGCATTGCTAGTTAAATGAACATCCTGGAATCAGAAAACTACTTGCTGCTCTCTCTCAGACACTCTAAAACCACTACAAATCAATCAATCAATCAATCAATCTGCCAGTGGTTGTATCAGCCTACACTGAAACAAACAGCAGCCTAGATAGATATAGATATATAGAGACCAACATTAAATCAATGAACCTGCGACACACAACACACAGGAAAGTAGAGATTAGTCAGTACTGAACTTGGTGTTCAAATAAAACCATGCCAAGATTATAGATTAGTCATTGCTGAACTTTGTCCCGCAGTAAAACCATGCTAACACTACTCTTATCAAATGTAGTTAACTCTTGCACAGTATCGGATTTCTTTATTGATATAGCAAGACATTACTACCATGCAAAACTGTAAAAATCACAAACCAGTCCAGTCACAATTGAAAAAATCCATGTAAACTTATTAATTGGACTTTAGTTATAAACATAGTTCTACAATTATATACAACAGTTCAAGGCTTAGTTCGCTGGAGCACAAGTGAATTTCAAACTCCTTGTAAATGCAACTACATGAAAATGAAAGTACTTAAGTCTCATCATCTCTGATTCAGAATTTATTCAATACACAATACACAGAATAAGTTACTGTTTACACATAATGATGTTACTTAATCATAACATTAAAACAGATAGAAAACAGATTAAAACACTACTACAATAACACACATCTCGACCTAAATTTAAGAGCAGCAATCTTAAATGCACAAAATCATAATAGACAGCTTCACATCCGGGCAAAGAAACTTTGCAGAACATTCACATACAAAATAAACCTCTCTAGAACTATCAATGCATTTTTCAGTCAAAATTCAATCCAAGTTTATCTTAAGCTTCAAAGGATGTTATTAAATCTTTATTCTACTTTATTCAAAAGAAATAAATAATCACAACCACAATTGATTCATTATTATTATCATTATTACATCAATTTGTAACATGTACAAATTTCAAATAACAGAATTGAATCAGAGGCGTGGGCTGTGCACTAGCTAGAGAGTGAAGGCATGGCGGAAGTGAAATGTTTTAATTCACCACGCTTAGTAATTCTATTATCAAAGTCAAGATTTTAAAATTGTCTCTTTATGCTAAGCTTATAATAATCCTATCATCAGAATACCCTAATACCCCATCCTCAGAATTATAGGCAAGGAAGATACGAGAGTGCAGAAAACCATTAGTTAAACAATACATAGCTCACTCGGTACAAAAATAGAAAGTACAGGTGCAACTAACAAAAACTTATCTATAAAGCTTATCGTATCACAACCTCAAAAATACAATACGCACAGCATTTTCTGGCAAACGTCACTTAGTTACAAGCGCCATTAGCCAATCAGTCGGAAAAACCATCAAGAAGATAATGGTTAAGATGCCGGATTCTGGAGTGGAATGACATATAGAGGGTGTTTTTTTTTGAATTCCGATCAAATTTAGAACATGGTCATCATTTAGCGAATTACGGGTTGATTTAGGTCAGGTCTTCGGTTTCTGCTATATAGTTTAGCACACAACACAAGAAAATTTCAACATACATGAAGTTTTCATACAAATATGATTTTTTCCAGACATCTAAATATTTAAGAATATAAAGCTGACAAAAAAGTAGTTTACGTCAAACCCTAACTGTGGTCCGATAAGTTTTCACGCAGTTGACTAAACTGCAGAGAACCGTGTTCCAGGTACGGCAAGTGTTTATCGAAGGGCTAGAGATTATAAATCAAGGTTGGATTATAATTTAGCCTTACTGCTGATCGGTTCTGATTCTCAATCGCCGGCCGGTTGTCATTCATTACATTGATCAATATCCTACAATCATTAACACGATTCAACGAATCATTAATACGAATCAAAGAATCATTAACATGATTCAAAGAATCGGTTCTCCTACACTTTAGTACACTAATGGGAAAAAAATCAACAGGGAGGGGTACGTGTTCAAGAAAAATCAAGAAAAACAAAGTTTCAAATGTTGACATTTAAGGATGGAAAAATGTTCTCTGAGCCCTACCCTAACCAAAACCCAACTTATAACCCTAACCCTAACCCTACCTTAACCCTAGCAGTTTCTCATGCAGTGTACTAAAGTGTAGGAGAACCGGAAAATGAATAACTGTTACCATAGCCCTAACCATTACCATACTTTGAACCCTATAGATCCTACCTGGGATTATATGAACCCTACCTTGAACTCTATAAACCCTACATGTTATATTACTAATTACATGTAAATAATTTTGGGAACTAAACTGTATTTTTACCCACATTTAATTTTGGGTTCTCCTTTACTTTAGTACACTATATTGGAAAAAATCATGAAGAAATGTTTCAAATGCTGGAATTTAAGGATGGAAAAATGTTCTAAAGCCCTACCATAACCCTACCACAACCAAAACCCGACTTATAATCCTAACCCCAACCCTAACCCTACCTTAACCTCAGCAATTATCCCATGCAGTACTAAAGTAAAGGAGAACCGAATTTTTGCAAGATAGACAAATGGTTGGGACTTAATGCGGAATTTGTTACAGGTAAATGTAAATTTTGTTTACTTGATTTTAACTGTTTGTTATTGTTCTATTAGATTTGATGTCTTCTGAGAAATAACTCTCCCTTCGCTTGATCATCACGATGAGTCTGATGCACTATCTGGAGAGTCTGAGCGATGCACTGTTGGACTTTCAGCGCAACGGCACTCTGTGTGACGTCATGATTCATGCGTGCGACGGTGTTGTGCATGCACACAGCGCGGTGCTCGGTGCAGCCAATGAGCATCTCCGGCTGTTGTTTGAGGAACAGTCGAAGCAGGGTTTGCCCGTAGAGGGAGGGGGGCCGGGGGTTAAATATTGTCTTGATATGAGCGACTGTCAGCACGAAGCTGTTGTAACTGTTCTTCAGTCAATCTGTTCGTTGAATGAGTGCTCGATGATCTTTGACAAGAACTGTCTCACAGCACTTTCAGCAATGGGATTCGATATTCCTGATGATCTGCAAAAGGTACAAAAGATACATTATTACTATCTCTTTTGTCAAAATTGTCATAATTCTCTGTTCATTTATCGTCATAGTGTTAGATTAATGAGTTGAAAATTTTGCTCAAATTTGAAATTTACAAATGCCATCACTGTGGTTTAAAATTCTTCATATTTACTCATGCACGCTATTATTGTTAATATATAGTATATATGAGTTTGAAGGTACATGATGATGATGGTGTATATGAGTAACCTTGTATTTGGTTAGCTAATCTTGGTCATCTTTACCTCAGTTCATCAGATCTTTGGTTTATCAGCAATGTCTGCAATCTAGTAATGTAATGGTGAATCACAATCGATTGATTAATCATGTCAGACATTTTGAAGAATCGTTTTTCACCAAATGTTGTAATCCAAATTCATGCTTCAAGCATTTGAATGGTAGGCCTACATTGGTTATTTATTCTGTGGAATGAGTTTAAGGTTAACAAGTGAAGTTTTGTTATTAGTGACAAATGGTATAGAGTTATAATGTCTCATGCATGCAGGGTAGCAGACCTGCTATGGAGATCAACAGGATGAAGTGAATATTGGTGGAATGTTGTTGTGCGTAGGCTGAAGTGAACATTGGTGGAATGACGAGTCTGCTCGAGTCTCTGACTGACATGCAGCGGAACTGTCAGCTGTGCGACGTCCTTGTTCACACCGCCGAGGGATCTCTACTCGCACACAGTGCCTTGCTGGCGGCCTCGAGTCCTCTACTTAGGTCTATGTTTGAGGATCAGGTGTCTAGCAAGGACTGCAATGACAGTCAGGCAATGTGTAGTGTGGACTTGTCTAGCTGGAGTCTTCAGAGTGTGATCACTAACCTCCAGTCGCTGTACACCGGCCAGGTAGACTCCTCGATGACTGCCGACGAACAGATCTCGTATTTAAACGTAGCTGCTCAGGGTCTCGGCATTGCCGGGTGTGAATATGTGTTCCCGTCCAATCAAGGTGAATTATGTTCAGATCTTTACATTGCAGGTTTGGTTTTGTGACTAGACGTGGAGCTGCGTCGTGATTATAGTCGACCGTGAAATCATATCTGTACATGACATCTAGTTATGTTGCATAGAGCAGTACCGGTACTGTGGAATATTGAATGGCTGCAAATACAAGGATTGAAAATAAATTTTAAAATTAATGAAGACAAGTGTAAAAATAAAATGGCTTAATATAAAAAAATAAACATTGCAATAACTTTTATTGCTATCAAAACCTGAATTTGGTTGCATTAGAAAAGTAATGAAACTTTGAAACAAATGAGCTTCTATCGCTCGTTTAGACCCTTGGAACAGTCGCTGAGAATTGTGAGTGTGCTGGAAGGACTGGTTTTGCAGCCTTACGCTTAGTTAAATTGTACAATAGTAGTTGACGACATAAAATAGATTTATAAAGTTGTTCTATGCATCATCATTTAACAGAGCTGATGTCAATGAAATGAATTTCTGTAGAAATTACAAAAACCTTGTGTTCTTTATGCTTTCAGCAGGATATTTGTATTAGCTATAAAATAATGTGCAACCTTTGAATTAATGAGTCATTACTTACACACGGGCAACATGATACCTAGGCTGTTCAGAGGTAGGTAAAATCAAACTTTGCACCTTTCCCGCTGAATACCATGTTAAAGGTATAAAAGTTGAAAAGGTGGCACACGATAAATGAATCAGTAGTGGTAATACTTTGGAATGTGTAATTGTATATTTAGTGTATTGTTGTAATGTGTAATACTATGTTTATTGTATTGTTGTAATGCGTTTTGTAAATTTATTGTATTGTAATGTGTAAAATTATGTTTATTGTATTGTTGTAATGTCTAACTGTATATTTATTGTTTTACTGTGATGTGTAATTGTAGAGGATTTCCAGCCAATCAGTGAAGTTGATTCACAGCTTGTATCGTCCAATGACGTCACCGTAGATTCCGTACAACAGCAGAGAGTAGTGAAGCAGGAGGAAGTGTCGAGTCACAGTTCACTTGAGTCAGATACTTGCGCGAGATCTGTGCCGTTGAATGAAACTAAAGCCGGACTAAAGCGACTAGAGAAGAACAACGTGGATGCGGCAGAGACGTCGCTCAACTCTGGACTACTGCTAGTCGCCAATGCCATCGATCGCGAGGAAGTTGTCGAGACAGAAGCTGATCCAAGGATCGGGAACAAGAAGGCGTCTGTGATTGATGCGAGCAGGATCGTAGTGAAACACAGAAGTCCGCGGACAGCGGCGCACACTGAGCTGACGGACTTTACGAAGCCGTCTCCGCTGAGCGTGATCAATCAAAGTCTTCTGCTTGATGTGAGTTCTTCGTCCAAGTCGGTTCTACAGAGAGCGATGCGACGCAGCACTGACACGCTGAAGCCAGTCGCTCGCACTGCGCCGGGTGTTACGATTATTGACTTTCAGAAGATTAAAGCTGCGCAGCACTTGGGTAACGTATCGGATGGTAATCAAAGGACAGTGTCTGTGCAGAAGAGTTCATCTGTAGCCAGTCGTTCGCTTGTAGGTGGCGAACACAAGGCTAAGCCCACAATGACCTCGTGCCTGCTACCAAGAAGACCGTCGTCTTCCAGCCAGCAGACAGGCGCAGTCAGTTTGTTACTTTCATCTCATCAACAGAGCAATGTGGAGAACAAAGAAGCAGGTGGTGGTGGTGGTGCAGTCAGCATCTTAAAGATGCCAGGTCTGCAGCAGCAACAACAGTCCATCGTGAGTCGGGATAGAAATATATCAGTTCATTCAGTGCGAGAAGGTCGTAGTGACGCAGGTAGATTACTGATTAGTGATCGCATTGATGTCAAGTCGAATGATGTTCACAATTCGGCCGTTCCTCAGACGCCGACCAAGTCGACGTCGTCTTTATCGGAGTACAGAATTGTTCAGGAGAAGAGCGTGTCCGGTCCGGTTCTGTCACGTATTCATGCTTCGCCAAGGAAAAGGTCGAGCGATTTGATCTCTGGAGGAAGCTTGATCAGAATGTTTTCGGAATCTGATACGACGTTGCCGGAAGTGCAGGAAAATATTATCTACATCAAGGTGGAAAAGATGCCTGAAACTCTAGTGGATTTGGCTGCAGGCACTAAGTTGGATCCTAGTTTAGTGGATGGAAGCGTGCATGGCATGTCAGATGAACAGATTGAGAACAGCAAACAGCGATTGAGCGTCGATTCATCTCCGAGGGAACTGTTAGACGAAACGGAGAGTCGACATTCGTGTCGCAAGAGAAAGACAACGGTGCCGGTACGTCATGCCAAGGGTGAAGGCGAGAGCATTCAGGCTGTTGGCGTTGATGACAAGCAGTCGCACGACGACGCTGTGGCGACTGCTCCGAGCGATTCCCTGGCAGCTGATCAGCCGGATCTGGGTGAGGGTCTCTCTCTGCGGCACGCGTTGAAGAGTGAAGTGATTCCGAGTGACGTTAGTGACATGGTGACTGATGAACAAGGTACGGGTTTAATAGTTACATTCGCTGTAGAGCCACAGGATGAATACTCTCAGTCCATCGTTGGTGAGGATCAACTCGTGTTCACTACGACTGATGCTATTGCAAGTCAACAGCCGGGCGACGTTTCATATCTCTCGTTCGGATGTGCTGATGTGGATGCATCTTTTCAAGCTGCTCAGCATATTGCTGCAGCAAGCGTGGAAGATATGCAATATCTAGCTGATGGAAATGAACAGTCTAGGGATGAGTCATCAGTACAAGGTGCATCAGATGAAGAGATGATGACGGAAGGCAGTGAGTCAGATGATTGTGACTCACTTCAGATTTGTGACAAGTTAGTTGAGAACGGCGAACGACTGGATGATGAAGTTGACCCGGAGCATGCTTCTCAAACTGCTGCCGTGGACTCGCTAGTGCCAAAACTGAAGGAAGATGGAGTTCAAGGGAGCAAGCGAGCTAAGACTGCACTGCCACACGTGTGCACTATTTGCCACAAGAGGTTTCTCTTCAAGTCTTCCCTTGCAGAGCATGCGCGGATGCACAAGAGCGGCGCAACGGATGCGTTCAAGTGCGACGCGTGCTCCAAGAGTTTCGCGCGTATCTCCGGTCTGCGGCGTCACAAGAAAGTTGAACACTCGGTTGAGTTCGACTACGTGTGTCCAATCTGTGCACGCCGCTTTGCGTACAGCTGCAACCTCAAGAACCACATGATCACGCACTCTACGGACAAACCGTTCACGTGCGAGACGTGCGGCCTCGGCTTCCGGCAGAACATCCTACTCCTGAAGCACCTGCGCATGGTGCACAGCCAGTGTCCCGTCTGTCCGCAGGACGCACCGTGCACGTGCACTCGCTGGAACAAGTATCGGTGCGTGACGTGCGGCAAGTTGTGCGGCGGTCAGGCTCAGCTGGAGGTGCACATGCGCGTGCACACCGGAGAGAAGCCGGAGGTGTGCAACGTGTGTGGACAGAGATTCCAGCACAAGTCAAACCTGGACAAGCACAAGGTGAAGCACACGGGCAGCAAGATGTTCTCGTGCAACTTCTGCTCGCGCAGTTTCTACGGCAACTCCAGTCTCAAGTCGCACATGCGCCTGCACACGAACGATTCGCCGTATCAGTGCGAGACGTGCGGCAAGCGGTTCTGCACGAGGAACGGACTGCAGGTGAGCACATTCGTACAGTAACACTTCTCGTGCAGTAACTCGACTGTTTTGCAAGTTAGGTACATCAAATTCTTTTCATTCATTGTACTTTGTGTTCTGTTTGTATGTTCGTAATGTATGCCCGATTGCCCGTCTGATATCGCAAGCGATGTCACATAGGCAACTGTCTCTAATTCCTTCTATTTCAGTTGAATAGAATGTCTCATGAATGACTTCACATTGTGATGATTTATTAGAAATTTATTTGTAGTATTATTTTGGTATTTAGTGTACGTCTTGTAAAAACGTGTTTCATGAACTGTGAACTTTCAACAGTCTGCATTACTACGGAAATTATTATTATTTGATGTGAGTAGCTATGCTTGCAAATTATCCACTAATTCAGAATGATAGGAGAACCAGACAATATGATTCATCCAATGATCAATCTTCTTGATTTATTATAATAATATTTCTTTAATTCAAGTATGACAAACGCACACAAGTTACAAACGTACAAGTTTATGCAATCTAGTCTAA
>JAQFYQ010001304.1:0-13615 GCA_034694885.1 Buchholzia appendiculata | reverse complement strand
TCTCTCTCTCTCTCTCTCTCTCTCTCTCCCTCCTTTCCGCCTTCTCTCTAAATGTTTTGTAATGTATTAATGACATTGAAGTTCACAAGAGGATCATAGTTGAGAGATCTTGTCCGATTGATCATAGGAGGTAACTCTGTTCTGATCTAAGACTCTATTGCTGGTTGGTTTTTACCATTGCGTGAAACCAGTTGATGAATTGTAATGGAGTTTGCGTCTGCATTGATCTGACTGTTTCAAGCATCGCCCTCTAACTGTCTGCCTGTCACACTCGCTCGTTGTCCTTCTATGTGCATCTGTCTCTCTGTCTGTCTGTCGCGTGCTCCCTAGTGGCACCGATCTTGCTCGTGTACAGTAGCGACGGCTAGCTGAAGTCCGAGCATGCAAACGCACTATTGACCGCCGGCGTGCACGCGCTTAGCTGTCCGAGCTGCTTCACGCGCGCCTCGTTGCTTCACGCGCGCCTCGCTGCCTGCCGCGTGTGTGCGTGCGAGCGCGTGGAGGAGGCTTTGAAACGACACAGAGAGAGGGAGGAGGGAGGAGAGCTGACGTGCATCGCACGCTGCAGAGATGGAGGGAAAGTGAACACGACGCTGCAGAAATCAATACATGCTTAATACGATGCAAACTGCTGAGAGCACACGCGCCACACTCACTCTAGGATGCTAGAATAGTTTTTGGTCAAAATTGCTGTTTTTTTTAAACCTAACAATCTGCAATTTTTAGAGTTTCAATGAATAACAAGAAGAATTAAATTTCATGCTCAAGTTGATGTCAGTCGATGCATCAGCACATTCTTCGCTGCGCAATTACTTGACAAGTTACTGTTTAGGTCTATTGATGCTTTGTTAGTTATGTATGTATAGTATGTATACTACATGCTGTAATTTATGTTTTACATGCCGTAATTATCCAACTAAACTTGACTTGCATGTACTGTGCAGTCGTCTGTTTTCACAAGTTTTTGTTGTCGTTGTGGCCGTTTGATTGTCATTCTAAATGTCCGGTAGATGGTGTACGTTCGAGTTGAGATGCCGTATCATGTAAAATGTTTAATTTGGCCAGTACTGGCCCAGTTGCCTTGTATGGCTGTGAGACATGGACCTTGTGAAAGTCAGAGAATGATAAGTTGGAAGCATTTGAGATGTGGTTATGGAGATGACTGGAAAGAGTAAGTTGACAAGACGGGAAAACTAATGAACAAGTGCTGCGTGCTGTAGGAGAAGTATCGTCCGAACAGTCGTAAAGAGAAAGGTAAACTTGATTGGACATGTGTTGAGGGGCGAGGGTTTGATGAAAGATGTGATTGAAGGCAGAATTGAGGGGAGGAGAGGACCAGGAAGACCGATACAGAGCATGCTTCATTAACTGATGGAGGGCAAGGAGGGATCATATGAGCAAATAAAAAAAGAAAGCAGAGGATCGTGAGTTGTGGAGGAAATGGATGCCAGGGACCTGCCTTCGGGCAAAGCACTGATGCTGATGATCATGATCATGTATTGACCTTTAGATGTGTAAATAAGAAAGGTAAATTATGTAATAATAAATTAGAAGGCATTGGCCTATTAGTTCAAAGCATCCAAGTAGGTGAACAACGTGTGAGAACTTCGATTGAAATAAGCATTTTTTTCCTTTAATGGTGATGACGAGTTTGATGATTATCTCTGCTTGAAGTCGGACCTCACGGTAGCAGCAGCTGCGCAACAACTTCGCACACCGATCCACTACAATTAGCTAACATGAGTACAAGACCCTCCTGTATAGGGTCCAGTCGTATAGCCAGCGTGTGTTTTACGACCTTGGCCGGGGGTCAATAGAAGTAGAGACATGGGTATTTGTAGGCATTGCTACCGACGCCGTCTCCTGGAGACCGTCTCCGCCTTATGCAATCGCACACTACTAAGCAGACTTTGAGACATGCAGTTGGCTTGATCGAGCCGCATTGGTTATTATGTGCTTTTTAAAATGTACTTATGTCTTTAAGTTGAGAAAGGAAAGCGGAGGACCGTGAGTTGTGGAGAAGATGTATACCAGGGACCTGCCTTCCGGCAGAACACTAATGATGATGATGATGATGATGATGATGATGTTTTTAAGTGAGGAACAATCCGATTTCGGGGATTTTTCTAAACCTGTTAGGACTCATTTCGTGCGATGCTAAGTGATGGTCCTCTGTGCTGAGTTTGGTCAGTTTTTCTCTGCCAGTAAATGAATCGCACGTTCTAGGCCGACCAAGAGGATGGGGACAGACCGAGGGAGAGGGAGCAGACTGAGGGAAGGGAGGGTTCGTTGTGTTCCACCTCCCTGTGCATCACGCTCCAACTGCCTCCCGATCTTTCGGGTGCTCCCTCCCCCCTCGCCTCCATTGCGTGGCTGCGTTCAGTTTCTTTCCTATTCGATCAGTTGGTGGCGTGTTCCCCCCCCCCCACTTCCCCTGCTCCCACGGTCTCCGCCCTACCGAGCCCACGCGAAGGCGGTTGTGCCGCGCATACAGTTTATAGTCTGCGCTGGTCGTGCTTCTGCATGCATTGGTTCTGCTTCGTCAGGCTTTGTCCTCCGCTACCAAAGCCGTAGTTCAGCATGAGTTTTATCATCAGCTTGCAAGCCTTGCAAAGCTCGTCTCAACAAATGCTCAACTTTGCTGTGTGTGTGTGTATGAGAAAGCAGTATAATATTCGCTTGTAAACTCAATTCTGTTTCACCTGCGATTTTGTTAAACTTAATATTACATCAATTGATAACGCGTGGTGCATTAGAAGTGCAGCGTACATGCTGTTAAATCTGTTTCGAAAACCTCTCTGTTTTGTTGTGAGATGCTTGTGTTATTATGCTGCCAAGCAATGTATTGAAGTACGTGATCCTGCTGCAGTTTTTCTAAGGATTGAAGACAGTTAGGCTATGCAACACCCTAGATCTCACCCTCAGCTACATTTGTACCGTGAACAATTTCTTGTGTAATATTGTAAACGGGTGGACTGTGCTCATTTAACATTTCTAATTACAGTTGTGACTTGTAAACTCAAAGTTTAGTGTTGATATTGTCAAGTTGACATTGAGCAGGTTACTAATGAGTTGTTGAGCTTCATTTAAGAACGCTTTACATATGGGAGATCAGTTAAATGGCATCACTGATATTTTTATAAGTAAAGGAAACACTCAAGTTTATTTATAAGGCTTAATAAGGGGCCGTTCAAATATGATGTCACGCATTTTTTCAGCAGTTTTGACCCCTCCCCCTTGCACACAGTTTTACACCTCGCGACACCTCATTTTCACACTTCAACGACCCCCCCCCTCCCCCGTCCTGCGTGACGTCATATTTGAATGACCCCTAAATACTTTTTGTATCATCAACGACCCAATACTCCTCAACTAAAATGCACATTGTATTACACTTTGTCGTTAAGGCTGATCTTTGTGACTTCAGTGTGGCAAGTATGGATCGATTACAATGACCCTAATGGACTGCGTCGGTTCGCGGACCAACTACGCTCAACTTCAAGCCGTCGACGAGTCGGTGCGCGACAGCGATGCCGCCAGACTCCGCGCCCTGCTCTCTGAGGGCGGCATCTCAGCGAAGCAGCTCAACTACCGTAGCGTCCTGCACCGAGCCGTCTGGCTAGGTCACACGGCCTGTGTCCGGATCCTCGTGGAACACGGCTTACAGCCGGACGAGCCGCATCGCAAGAACGGCTGCACGCCGCTGCATCTCGCGCACTTCTGCACGATCGACGACACGAATTCGAACCGGACGATCCGGACGCTGGTCGAAGCCGGTGCGAATATAAACAATCCGGGGAGCAGTAAGTGCGGCAAGTTTCCTATAGATCACGCAATCCAGCATCAGAGGATGGACAGCGTTAAGGCGTTGCTAGACTATGGCTCACAGGTTTGACTTGCTTAGAATTTACACTTCTATTTGAATTATTACTATTTTGTATTATTTCAATTTTTGGTAGCATATATCATCAGTAGATAACTTCATGCAATCCAAGTCTTCATTTTGTTGGGGTCGCGGCATCTGCCTTAAGAAAGTTTAAACATTTGGGTTGTGAAGAACTAGAACTAGCTGGACCTGAATTAGATAATAAATGAGTAATAAATATTAATTATCATAATCATCACCTTTCCATAGTCACATACATGCTTAATAGTCATTCATTTTCGCGCGATGACTGGTAAGCTCAAGTATAGATAGACTTTAGCTTATGTTCTTGACGGCTTGTTTTAGATGAATTTTATTACCACTTGCTTTTGCTGAAGCCGGAAAAAAGAAAACTGGGAAATTTCACTGCAGAAAACTATAATTTTTGAATAGTAGCCAGTGTGCCCAGTGATGTCTGACCTTTACAATAGATTAAATAGACCAACCACGCACCTCCATGTGCTCGACAAGGCAAGCAGTTAGATTGTTGGCGTCAGAAAGGGCATCCGGCTGTGATACTTTGCTTCAATTAAAATCAAAATGTCAAATCCGTATGTTTTCTAAGTTTGATCATCGTGTACTATACATGCCTGTCAACTTTCCAAATTGAGGAGAGAAAATTTTTAGTAACATCCAGCCAGTTTAATTAGGCCTACGCTAATGCCAGATTGAACTGCAAACGACAATGATGAATAACATACTGCATTAAACATCTCATTGAACAGTTTGTACTGTGATTGTGGATATTGTTAAGGTAACTCTCCAATCGGTCCAGATCGCTATAGACGTAGCAAACCCGAGAATACTCGAACTGCTCTTCATTAACGGAGCCGACTGTGGCCAGCCATTGGAATCGACCCAGTTCTGGGGCAGGCCCCTACATCAAGCACTCTACACTCCTCTCAAGTGCCCCCGTGAATGCTACAAACAACTGTTTCGTCTGTTGGTGCAAGCTACCGTCTGCGCTCCTCTCGTCTCGCTCGACGACGCGAATCCTTCGGAGCGAAGCATTCGCACTCATTTCTCGTCTACGGTGCAAGCGATGATCGACGCTGAGATACGAACGATCGCGAAGGATTTCTTCGACGTCGCGCTGTATCTCTACGCGTATCTGATACGTAATGGCTTCCAGCCGAGCGAGTCATGCAGGAGGTTTATGGGCTGCAGAACCCCGATGCTCGAGTGGGTTGATGATTACGTCAAAAACCCGGCGCCGCTTCGGGATCTCTCTGTGCGAACGGTTCGCTCGTATACTGTCGGGAGCGGAAATGTCATCCATGGAATAACTCGTCTCGGCTTGCCATCAAGACTCAAGAACATTATTCTTCTGCTCAATCCGTTGTAGTGTGAATGCGATATTTTTATTTGCGCGACATATTAATTAGATTTCCCCGTTTTTGTATTTAGTTGTTACATTTGAAAATGGCAAGGTACAGTTTCGATCACTAGAGATATCCTTCCTTTTTAAGTTCCTCCTTTATATGTATAGTTTGTTCCGTTTATCATTTATTTATTTGACAAGTTTTGTTGTGCTTAATATTTAGATCATGACGTTCAAATATGACGTCAAGCATTTTTCCAGCAGTTTTGACCCCCCCTCCCCCTTGTCACAAACTGTCGCACCTCGCGACACCCCCAAGTAATGACGTCACAAATCTCAAGCCCCCATCTGAGTGAAAATTTTCTGACGGGTGGGGGGGGGGTGGTGGCGGCTATAAAAAAAATCAAAATTCCTGAAAAACAAATATTTGACAAAAATTCCAGAAAAATTGAAAATTTCTGACAAAAGATAGAAATTTTGTTTTTTTCATGCGTGACGTCACGTCAGGCTAACCTCCCCTTGTCAAAAATTGTCACACATCAACGACCCCCTCCCCCTGCGTGACCTCATATTTGAATGAGCCCATATTAGGATTTATTATATGGTTTTTCAAGACTTCGTAATTAATTTGGGCATTACTTCAATGTATACGTTAAGTTAATGGAATCGATGCATGTTAGGCCCATCCAATACATAATGTGTAAGACATCTTACTCGATGACATGTATTGGTATTTCAACAACATTCATGTTGCAATAGTTTGACATATATTGTTAAAATGTTTGATGGCTTACTTTTCACACATTCACAGCTAGTGAATATTTATTTTTATGTTATTCCCAATTTATTTAAAGCTTAGAATTTATATAAGATCTTGCTTTATCAATTTAAAAAATAAATAAATAAAATATTTTGCAGATATTGATATTGTAGGTAGACATATAATTGAACCTGAGTAGAAAATTGAGACATATAATTGAACCTGGGTAGAAAAATTGAGAGGTTTTTGCTTAAATCGTATGTTTCATTTTGCTTGTTGAAATTTAAGCATCTCAAATATTTGGTTTAGAAACCATATTAGAAATGTACTGAATTGTTACAATTTTAGTGTATTAGTATTTTAGTATTATCATGCTGAATATAGTCTAGTATTACAAACATTTGGCGAATCACACATTTTTTATTATATATATATCTTGTATGACAGCATGATTTTTTTAGTTTGGCCACTCCATTGGTGGTATTGTAAAGACAAAATATTTGATAAATAATTATTTTTTTAAATTATAAATTCCAGTGTATATTTAAATTGGACCGACCGAATAGGTCAGTCGTTAGGAAGAGATAGAGGGTTCGCCTCCCTGCAACGACTGATTGTGTTCAGTAGCAAACCTGGGCAAATTATTAACAGCCTGTACGAGAAGGACCTTTGGCCGCCCACCTGTGCTCATCTGGCCTAGTCGATCGATGGTAAAAGTCGTGCGTAAGACAAATAACCAAAAAGTCATACGTAAAACAAATAACCATCGCCAGCAACTGTCTTCGGACAGAGCACTATCATCGTCATCATCAACTTACAATAAAAGCTTGACCATCCCTTATTGTAAAATATTTTAGTTATTACATTAAAGACTTTAATCGAAATGAAAATTGTTCGCAAGTAGGTCGACTAATTCACATTAACTTCATTTCCTGCGGTTTATTTTCTTACTGTGCATAATTGTAGTTGTCCTGTGATACGATCCTATACCGTGAATAGACTCGTAATGTTCTGCATCTAAGAGAGTAATTGTTTGTGAGTGTGGGTCACTATACTGCTGTGCGCTATAAGGTTTCAATTAAAAGGTTGTCACATATATTAGGCTTATGGAGAAACAGGACGGTTAAACGGTGGGGGGGGGGGTGGAGTGATGACGACGGGAAAGGGGGATAAATGTCTGTAAAAGTTTGGGGAGGTGTTTGAACCTATAAACAGTAACGCTCCCCTTAAATACTAGTCCTGTGCAATAGCATATTTGACAAACAGCTACCGTTGTTTAAATACTTTAATTACATCATAAATAAAGGTGTCTCGTTGTGTTGTATTCTACATGCATGCTAATGTTAGGACTTGTAGTACTTATGACACATGCAAAGAAAAAATGCGTAATTCATACCCATGTAGAAAAACAGACCATGTAGAACGATTAGCTAATAATGACCAAACAGCAAACAAGTTATCTGTCTCATTCGATCATGGTATCTCAAGTGATACGTTATTTTATCAGATTTACGACTCTTTTCACAATTGAACAGGATTATTGAATTGTACATTTGATAATAAGAAAACTCCTCGGGACCAACTTGCAGAAACTTGTAATATGCATTGCATGTGATTCTTCCAGCGGTCGAGAATGCTGCTAACATGAACGCTGATGTTATAGATACTGTCTTACATATCGTCTTGTTGTGATTGTGATGTCTCGTGAATGAAAGACTTGCTTGGACAGCAGCTTGTAGCTAATAGTGCAGCAGATATCAGCTCTGCTCTTTTATATTTTAACCGTTGTAATACGCGTGCTGTTCAGTAGTGGTAGCTGCTTAATTAAATGTGATTAAACTTTCTGTGATTGTAACTGCAATTGATTGGTGTGTTGTGTATATTTCATGTTGCTTTGAGATTGGCATCCCGACATGCAGATGCTACGCTGTGCTGGATCGGCAGCGTGTGGATGACACGCTTAAAGTTCGCTCTAACACCAGTTTTCTTGAATCAATGCTGAGCCTTGTGAACAGCGGAGCAATGACCGTTTAAATGTGATGCTTTCAGTTATAAAACACTTTATATAATTCTGTCAAAATAATAAAAAATTGTTTGCTACAGTCGACTGAAACTAGTGTCTCGTGTGGGCACAAATGCGTAGAAATTTCACAAAGAAAATTTATGAAAAACCATGAAACCAGATAGTTAAGATATTTGACAAAATTATTTCACATATTTTTATGTATTCGTCAGTGCATCAATCCTGTTCATATGCCAAACTCAATTATTGAAAAATTGCAAAAGTAATAAACAGTGCCAGACTTTCAGTGAGAAAACTCTTTCAAGCTACTCTTCAAGTTACTATAAATTAATTCCATTAAATAATGCAATCTTAAGTTTATCATTAAGTGAAACCGTCTCAAACTATTAAACATTCTAAACTGTTTCCAAAGCATCAACATGCAATTGACAAATCTAACGTATACACTCTGCGGGTATACGTGTACACATACGTGTACATATACTTGAAAACACTCTATAGCACGTGTACACTGTACACTATAGCATGTGTACACTATATAGCATGTGTACTCTGCAATATGTATACACACAATGGTAGCATGTACAATTTATAACAGGTCTATAAACTGAAGCATGTGTAGTTGTTTACACATTACAGTTGGTTGCACTGAAGTAAGATGATCTAGATTATAGGTTCTCACAAACTCAGAATAATGTTTTCGCATGACGTCACATTCGTTACGTTTTCACATGACGTCAGACTCAAGACGTTTTCACATGACATCACGCTCATTACATTTTCGCATGACGTCACACTTATCACGTTTTCGCATGACGTCACACTCATTACATTTTCACACGACGTCACACTTACCACGTTTTCGCATGACGTCACACTCGCCACGTTTTCACATGACGTCACACTCATTATGTCTTCACATGACGTCACACTCCTTATGTTTTCATATGACGTCACAGTGTCAAATTACTTCACACACACACACGCACACACACAAGTCTGTACATAAGGGACGGAGGCACACTGCGGAGTTATACTTGCTGGACGGTTTACATGACGAGTAACAGAAACTAAACGTTCACTTTCGTCACATCGTCAACTCCTGTAAGAACAGAGCAACAGTAGAACAGCAATAGAGAGCAGCAATGCATCAAGGTACAAACATAGCGATAAGTATGTTGCAAGTACAGTATATAGTACACAGTTTAAGTGCCACTACCCCTGTGATATTGGAAATTGAGAAAACTGCAACCGCACAGCCCGGTATAGTGCAGGTCACAAAAGGCAGCTAAGAGATAGGAATCTGATCAACGCACGAGTGTAGACTGCAACCATCCACACTTTGTTTTTTTCATGGTGATGGAGGTTAGCTTGTACTTACCGCCAATACCGAATCAAAAAGTTAAATAGCTTTCTCTAAAGAAGAGAAATCACCCAATTTCTCTGTACGAATTGACGTCAGCAAGGATTTGCAGTCATAAAATTCAGTCAGAATGACCCCTCGGAGTCATCGTTAAAGTTGATACCTGTGCTCAGCGCAGACATATTACAAAGTGAATAACGGTAGTAGACCACAAGTTAATGGATTATGATGATTGGCTCTTTCTATACAAAATATACTTTTACAATTTACCGATGCAAAAAGATAATATTTGCATGCTTTGTAATGACTTCATGACAACAGTTCAGTTATGATCAAATCATTTAATATATAGCAATGTCTTTAGACCATAAACAAACGAATGAAATACACTATTTATTTAATAATAGTATTATTTCTAAGTTCATTAATATAATCAAATACTGCTTAGGCAGAGATTTATTCTATATTCAAAAAATTCTACGTCCCAAAAGCGAAAAGTAAGTCTTAACATATACAACATTAAGCAAGCTGCACATAAGCTACTGACCATGATGGCGTTGACGATGTCGTTCTGGTTGTTCTTGAGAGCTTTAATTGCCCTGATGCGGGAAACACTCGCTTGCGACATGACCAGCTCAATGTCCTTTCCTTCAATACCGGTCTCGTCAAGCTAAACACACAACATACGTCACACATCAAGTGTCATAGGGCATGGTCACGTGGTCATAGGTCTACATCACGGGTCGTAGGTCAAGATCACGGGTCATGGGTCAAGATCACAAGGTCATAGGTCAAGATCACGGGGTCATAGGTCTGGATCACGGGGTCATAGGTCAAGATCACGGGGGTCATAGGTCAAGGTCACGGGGTCATAGGTCAAGACCACGGGGTCATAGGTCAAGATCACAGGGTTATAGGTCAAGATCACGGGTCATAGGTCAAGATCACAGGGTCATAGGGCAAGATCACGGGTCGTAGGTCAAGATCACGGGTCATAGGTCAACATTTGATCAATGACCACGTGATCTTGATCACGATCACGTGACCATAGATCAAGATGCTGTTTCATCTACGATCACGTGACGCGGTCACATTGATCTTTGATCAACTGATCATAGATATAACATGTAGATATCGTAGTCTTGAATGGGTACCGTGTTTGTTCATGATTCCATCTCTATAACGGCTTGTTGTGGTAGTTAAATTTGTATCAGAAAATTTAGAACCCAGTAGGAATTTAACAGGTATGTCATATTGTTCCAGCAGTAAAATTATGAACAAAATTGTAGCAGTGGACTGAAACAATGCAACATTACGAAAGAATCTATGTTGACTCTGTTTTGTGCTTCAAATTCCCTTCTTACAATGCACTTTGACCCTTTCTTATAACCCACTGGACCTTTCCTGTGTGCTAACTATGAGAAGGGGAGAGGCAAGAATAAGCACATTTTGTGTATATTATATATTGCACATAATACCCTGAAAGTGGAGGACGCTACATATATCATCCTGAGAATCAGCCTTCAGGGTTCATCTTTTATACCATGTTATTGTTTCTGACCCAATATTTCTCTTACATCTTCTTGACAAGGTTTCTTGCTTCCGTTTGAAAATTTTTATATTCATTGCTCTTCACTATTTGTTCAGTTAAGCTCAATATTCGTAGACTATCGTGTCCTTCATTTACACACCGTCAAACTTGAACAAAGTTCATTTCTCGCCCGATTCAGCTCAGTTATTTAAGCCCTCGCCTCGTATGCTGAAGGACAGGGTTCAACTCCAGGCCCAGGCAGTGTTATCTGTAACAGATTTAGATACGATCTGCCACCCCTGTTAACGAGCAGTATGAATTGGTACTTGTTGTAAAATTATTGGTAGTGCACTGATGTGTTCACCTTACACACTGGCAACGGTAAATTGAACTTTGCGCTACGTCAGGCTGAGGACTGTGAAGGGATTTCAGCTCTTGACAACTTTCTAGTTAGAAGACACCAAACACTTTCGTTGATTTAAAAAACTTAAACATATAAACCTCTTCTTGGTCTTCTTCCTCATTGACAGGAAGAGCAGCCGGCTTCTCTACGTCAGGCACACTAGCCGCCGGAGGTGCTTTGAACTTCTCAGCGGCGGCCATCTGAGCCTGCTGACTTAGGTCTTCAATCTACATGAAAGGCAAACAATGTGGAGGTCTATATTAAAAATAAATTTTTATGACAAATCTGTTGATATTTAATATTAATAAAATAAGATTCAAACAAATAAATCAACCCACTAAGAGTCAATTGAACGCGGATTACAAAAACACTGATAATCTGATCCTCCCTGTCGCATTGTGTGCTTCCCCAGTCTGACATTATTCGTTCATTTTGGTTTATATTCATAATATATTCATAATGTTGTATAATATATTGCAAGCGGTTTAAATGTTGTCAAGCTTGGTTGCGAATTGAAGCAGAGGCGATTCCTGCCTCATCTCAATAATCTATGTGTCTAAAATAAACGAATTAACATCGGATTTTGTGATTTTATAGCTGACCGGCAGAGAACATCCTATATGACATGAGTTCTCACTTATTTTGAAATAGAATCGAAATACTCCTGTTATATGGATAACTTTAAACAGGTCCAAAAATGTTCACACAATTTCCTAAAAACAAAACTCCAAATCATTCACAATGTTTCTGTAAATGTTTATTCGCTCACAAAACTTTTTTTTTAAAAGATGTACCATGTAAATATAGTGCATCAAATTGTTTGGAGCTTAGTACCTTATGACTTGTCATAATGCCAGCATCCTTAATCACATATTATAGTGGACAACTATCAGAGTAAATTATTAGAGTAACTTATTACAGTAAACTTAATGATTTATATCATTTATTACAGCAAACATAAATATTAATCCAACTTTATTTGCTAATCTAAATGCTAATTCTAACTTGTGAAACATAGCAAAGTAACAAGCAAAGTTAACAAGTAACAAGTAACAAGTAACAATAGTTAACAAGTAAGAACAAGTTAACAAGTAACATAGCAAAGTTAGTTTAATCTTGTAAGCAAATCTCAAAGCTAACGCTAGTCCTACCTTCGCCTCCCCAAACACGATGTAGGTATCAGACGCTGGACTCTTGAAGACGTCAGGCTGAGTTATGACAAACAGGATGTTCTTCGCTTTACGGATCGTCACTCTTGATATGTTCGCTACGGCTTTCAGGCCTGGAATAAGGTAAATAAATTACACATCTTCATATATTTTTTGATTTTATTAAACGTTAAATTAATTATGTTTAATGATGATGATGATGATGATGATGATGATGATGATGATGATGACGATGATGATGGTGCTCTGTCCGAAGACAGGTCCTGGCGATGGTTATTTGTCTTACGTATTACTACGCATGACTTTTACCACCGATCCACTAGGCTAGATGAGCACGGGTGGGCGGCCAAAGGTCCATCCCGTACAGGCAATGGAGTGTTTACAATTTGCCCAGGTTTGCTACTGAACACAATCAGTCGTTGCACGGAGGCAAACCCTCTACCTCTTCACTGCGAGGCGTGAACACTAACGACTGACCTATCTGGTCACTCCATTATGTTCAGATATACAAAATTAATGAAGTTTAGCAACGATTTAAATCAACATACAACCCTTAATAATGATATGCATTACCATTATATTAGTTATTTCCTACCGGCAGGTTCTTGGTGCAGAAAGTTTATAATGATATGTATTAAAATCATATTAGTTATTTCTTACCGGCAGGTTCTTGGTGACCAAACTCTTTTTGTTTCCTCAGACTTATTTGTTCCTTTTATGTGTATTTGAAATTATCAATCATTCCTTGGTCAACCATTCTTTCTCTTGTCCCCTTCCCATTCTCCCCTCCAGCACCACTTTCCTCAGTTTATATCCTACTTAAGATAATCAATTAAGTGTTTTCCTCTGCTATTTCTCTAAAAGGAAATTCAGGAATTTCATATTGGCACAAAGTTCAGCCATTTTTCACTTGTCTCTATATCCACCAAGTTGAATTTTTCAGTTCTTATTTATAAGAACATTTCAAACGAATTTAGCCAATTCCATTTTTTAAAACTCCATGTTTGGCGCTTTGTTAAAGACCAGGATGAATAAACTTATTGCTTGCACAACTTCGCACAAATAAATCACCATTCCTCCACTCATACCTCCACAAAATCGACCCTCAAGCCCACCCATC
>JAQFYQ010001303.1:0-13616 GCA_034694885.1 Buchholzia appendiculata | reverse complement strand
CCAGACAACACCCCCGGAGCGGATTCGAACCCGCAACCCTTGGGTTACGAGTCGAACGCGCTACCGATTGCGCCACCAGGTCATCACTTCTTCTCTAGCTGTGTTTAAGCGGTCGCTTAAAACGTACTTGTTTAGGAGAATTTATGGTGTTGATTAGTGTTATTTCTGAACCGACTGTGTAATGTGACCTTGAAGTTCTGTGAACCCTATGTCACACTAATCTGTTGTTTTCAACATAATTATTGCATCTGTAATAATGATGGTATTATTTAGCCGTGTAATAAAGTGGTATGAGTGAGACACTGTATAATATGTCGTTAGATAAGTACTCGGGTGTGTACTTACATAATTCCTTACCTGTCTTTCCAACTTATCTTCAGCTTCCTTGTGAAGTACCATTGCTCAGCTATCATTTTATACTTTGCTTTATCCCACTTCCAACTTTCGCATCCAAAATTCAATGTAGAGACCATGCTTGGCCTGGATCTATCTCTTCGCACAATTTATTTATTCAGACAAAAATCTTTATCCATTATATTCTTGATTTTTATCTCAATCTCACATCTGGCATCTTGTAAGATTCATCTTCCAAAATATCTGTATCGAGTCACTTGTTCCAATATAGCACTGTCTAATGTTGTCCGAGAGTGTGCCTTCTAGCGAAGTTGATACAGAGTCGTCTAAAACTTTTCTTTTGTTAAATATCTCAGATCTTATATCTTTTTCATAGATTATATCTTTTTTCATATCTTATATTAAGTCTGCATCATCTGCATATCTCAAATCTGCAATTTCAGTTTCATTAAATTTTATTCCCTTCACACCACGCAGAGCTTCTTCTATCATAAACTAGATGCAAATGTTCAAAAGAATCGAGCATGCCCATCATGTACAGCAACCAATATTAGTATTGGTTTCTGAAATCCTGAGCGGACTACAAGAACATACGGGACATATTAAAGAGCGTTATTTTACAGATCTTTGTAACCAATGAAGTGCTGTTGTATTTCGTCTTCTCAGACTTGTTTGTTTTATTTTTTTATTTGTTCTATGTAATTTCATAAAGAATTAAAGCTCATTTGGCATAACTTACGCTTCGCCACATGCAGTTCGTAAGAAATTCGTAGGAAGTTACTTTTAATCCACAAACGTCTAAAGTTACATATGAATCATGGATGTCTAGAGTTATGTGGATGGACATTCAGTCATTATTTAATCTGAGAATAGTCTTAAAATCATGTGACACATCTTGGTACGTTAACGAGAATGTTATGTCTGGATTGGTATTTTGAGTTTCATCCGTTTTTTGATCGCCATTCGCTTCGTTTTATAGCAATACTTAACAACTCTTAATGACAATATTATAACGATAACAGGCAGACAATCCCATAATATGTTGCCGAGTTTATAGTTAAGTTATCTAGATGGAGAAAACAAATAAAAACGAGAACTGTTTACGAAATTAAGCAAATTACGCATTCATCTTGGTTGCTCAAAAATGTTGAATGCAGCATGACGATATATTTTTCAATTTTTAAAGACAAAATAAATTTCTAATACTTATACGATAAACGCCAAATAAGCCTAGATGTCTTCACGCAACTTAAAAACATTGCATTTAAAATATGAGAGTCAAATTTAAAGCGCGAATTGTCAATTGCAATTTTAAATATTCACTTCATTTACCGGAAGTCCTAGAAAGCATGGTAAGCCATAACTCTCTACATTATTAAAAAGTGTAATATCTTCTTCAGTTTATCAAAAATTGGAATATACACTCCTATACCGTCATATTTTGGCTTTGTTTAATAACGTAATTTACTCATAAAGCGGCAGAAGTGTGTATTCCATTGCAATATTCAATAACTTCTTCAATTTTAATATTTTTACAAACATAAACTGCGCAGCAGAGCAAGGTGCACAAAATTTGATAAGATCATACAGCACAGATATTAAAGACACATTTTCTCTAGGATCCCCTGAGAGCCAGGCTTATCCTATTGCCAAATGATAAGTGCGCAAACGTCACTACAGAAAATCAGTGAAATTCTACAGAATGTCACTAATGTCCTGCTCAATGGCCATTTTAAGTTCACCATTTCATAATATGTTGGAAATTCATAAATTGTTTGCAAATAATTGTTCTCGCATAATAGTTAGAATATCCCTTCAAAAATAATTACGTGGAGTTAAGACAAAGAAATATTTGTATTTACAACAATTGTGCGGTAAATGTATTTGAGCATTGGTGCTACAGGAGAATGTTGAAGATGAGTTGGAAGGACAAAGTTAACAATAAGCAAGTTAGAGAAAGAATGAATACAAATTTGACTTCTTAATCGCTATGAAAAAAAGGAAGTTGGAATTTACTGGTCATGTACTCAGAGGATCCAGTGGCAGCACACATGTACTATTATTAGAAGGAAAATTGTGTGGTAAAAGAACCAGAGGAAGACCAAGATTAACCTGGACAGGTGATATCGTAGATTGGATACGGCTAGTGACATATGAGATGGCAAAGAGAACGGCTGATAACAGAAAACGATGGAAATCCATAGTAGTCAACCTTCTTGTAGAAGATAACACGTGATGATGATGATGAAGACAAACGAATTTGAAGCCCAAACCGTACGCTCTCATTGCCAGAGTTTTGAAAATTATTGAATTTTCGATGCATCCACTTAATAGTAACATTATACGTTTTAACTGATATCATTTTGTGTAAAAATCGAATTATTTTCATCATTGTAATATCGCTTTTTACATATTTTGGACATACCATTTAACAATTCGTTGGTTGCACCAACAAAAAATGTCTACCAATTCCTCGAAATGGGTTTACTGCTTGGGCGTCGAACTGGCATGCTTTGTAAATACTCCACATAAATATTTTTGAAGGGATATGCTAACAGTTATCTGATTATTTGCAATATATTGTGCATTAACGACCTTAAGATGACCATTGTGCAGGCAACCTCCGGACAGAATCTGCAGATGACGTTCTGTATAGAATGCCGCTAATTTTCTGCAGTAACGTTATCGCAAAACTTATCTTTGGCGCTAAGAAAAGCTTGGCTCTCTGGGGACCCCCCCCCCACCCCCCCCCCCCACCTCCGATAACGTTTTGTTGAACATCGATACCATAAGATCGTATCAATTATATACAATTTAGCTCTGAAGATGCTCCGTTTAAATTACTTAAAAGTATTGAAAATTGAAGCAGTTATTTAATATTGCAATGGTGCACATTCCTATGCTGCACACTGAACTACGTTAATGAATAACGAATAATGTATAACGCTATTCAGTAACGCTAAAAGTGACATCATCACAGGTGCTCCTGTCGAGCCGATAGGCTCGACTTAAACATGAAACAACATGTTGGAAAATTCCTATCTTTTCACTACATTGCGATTATGGTTTATCAATAAAATATTTATTGAAAACTGAAGAAGTTGTAATGGTATAAGGACTTATGGCGCACCCTATAGTATTCAATCAGCATTTCGTTACGATTTTCCCGCTGATATGATGGCGTTCCAACATATTTTAGCTCAATTACTTCCGAAATGTTTTACTTGCAGTAAATAGTCAATATGTCCTATAACTTATTAACTTGACTGTAATGTCCTAGGTTCAAGTCTACAAGATTGACTGCGGAGTGAGGTATCTCTCTCTCTTTTTCTCTTTCTCTCTCTCTCTCTCTCTCTCTCTCTCTCTCTCTCTCTCTCTCTCGGAAAATCCCTGGCAAAAAAGCATGGACTTTAATTTTAAATCTTATTATCTGTCTATTATATTTAAAAGGGATACTTTTTGAACTGCTAGTATTACCATTTGCTTTTACTTTTTTAGACTTTTAAATAATATAAGATGTCAAATTCGGTTGACGGGAGAAAAGTGTTGGTCAATTCCCTAGCACATTTAAAGTGGGAACTGTTAGATGTTCTCGGTGAGATTCCCTCATGGTGGAACCGCAGGTTTGAGGCAGAACAGCCTTAATCCGTCGAAGATTTTGTAGGTAACATCCAGTCATGCTAGAGGCTTTCGATGTCAAGATAGAAATAAATGACGTCATCCTGCTAAATGTTCATTAATAAGCACCTATTTTAAATCAGATAAAAAATGTAGAGTAAAAATTACCTCGCTTCATAGATTATAACCTTACTCCATCCGACATGCCACCAGTTTAACCTGATTATAGGCCGCTAAGAGAAAAACTTTTCTATCAACACGCAGTCTAATCGATGCTCAAGGTATCCCAGTCAACATTGCCGCATGCTGGCACCAACTGCGGCTCCATGGCCGTTAATTCTTTAACTGTCCGTACCGGTTTATGCCGACAATCGGAATATTTACACGTTGCGCGAAAACGACTCAACGCCAATAACGTTCTCAGAGAGAGAGAGAGACAGACTTGGATCCTGGCAGTTGCATCAGTAGCTTAGCTATCCAAGAACGCCGCGTAAAAGCGTTAGAATCCACTTGAGATCATGTGTTACCGCTCGCCGTCGATACCGCGCTACTGCAGTAAAGCAAGCGGTAAAAATTTACGGCTTCGTGCGCGCTAGCGTTGCAGCGGCGACGCGCTAGAAATGCGCGCGCGGTTTAACTTCTCGCATCATCATCATCACGAGTGTGTGGGGAGCGCGTGTCGATGATACCATCGTGTCGGTGTTATGAGACCGGATGGCGGGTTAGCACACAGGTTTACGAGTTGCAGAATTGCTAACTTCTGTCCTGCGCATGTCTGTGTGTGTCATTGAGCCGCATTTAGAGCAAATGTATCAATGCAAATTGTATCGACTTATATGCAGAGGCAAGAAAATCGTCTTACATTGAGGGGAGGAGGAGGTGGGTGTAACTCTTGGTTAGATGCCAATCTAGAGTCCGCATGATCATACTAAGACTTGTCCGAGATTGATTCTTACACGTACGATCATTAATCGATGCCAATTATACAGAACTGACTTTGTAATTATTGCAGCCAAGAAACTGACGCAGCTGCATTCAATAAGGTAAAATAAGTATGCTGTAAAATGTAAGCGAAGTTTATCAGAAACTTGTTCGCCGAACGCGCAATCATGTTGCCTCCTTGTTGTTTTCCGTATTCAGTCCATTCCTGAGCAACTCCCGCGAAACTGGGTCCTATGACGAGCGTGATGTGCGACTGCGGAAAAATCCAGGTCATACGTTTTCCGGTATTAAATCTTGTCGACTGGAAGGGATAAACTGTTGAAATAATAAACTGTTAAGTTCTTTCACGTGACTGACGGCTAAGCTTTGAATTTGGCGACGAATTCTTCGACACATTGAAAAGTTCATAAATGCTTTCATTGAAACTGAAACGAAGGCGTTCATTACGCCCACTCACATCCCCCACACCAGTGCGTCCACTCACATTCACCACACCAGTGCGCCTGTTAAAATCATGGCCCAACAATACGAGTGCATCCAGAGTTTTAAAAAATATATAAAAATAACAATATTATTGTTTTAATTATTTTCGGTCGTTTTATTCTGGTTAGCTAGGGAGCTATGAGTCCAATTTTTATATTAATACTAAGAAATTTTGATCTGTTTCACTGGATTTAATTCCTAGTGCGCAGCACGTGACAATAATTATTTGAATCTTTGCAACGATCTTAATGATTTAAATGAGAGCCTTCAAATCGCAAAAGTATCTAAAATGTCAATTTTATATATTGATCAACATTTCTACGCGATCACCTAAATGTACTGCATTGGGGGGGGGGGGGACCTGACCGCGATTCTCTTCAATCTCTTTCACTAGCTGTGACTTTCATTGTTGCATCACTCAGTTGTACTTTCATCTTTATAATCTGAACGATGGTGTTCATCGGAAGTACGAAGCCATCGCTAGACACTCGCGAAGAAATTTCCTCCAGAGCAACTTTTCGTCACATCAAAGAATTAATAATCCTAATTATGGCGCTTTCAATATTGCCGTTAACTTGCTTCGAATCAAGGCCGCTCAATATCTGGACTCGGTCAAGGTCGAAGAGAGATTTGGTTGTCGTCCGACAGTTTATTTGAGCCTGAAGAAGGAGTTCCTAGTACTACTGGATGAGCTCAAGGTCATGTGACCACATGTCTGTTGTCCAATTGGCTGACAGCCAGCTGTTGTGTAATTCGTCAAGTGCACAAGGACAGTGTTACCACAGCAAGGGAACGAAATATATTCTAATAATTTTAATGTTGTTCATTTTGGTAGCGAATTATTTTGTCTTAATTTGTGAACTGAATTTTTTTAACGTGACGTGAAGCCGTACTAGACAAGGCCGATCAACGTGATAACGAAGTCTCGCTACATTTTTATTTACATGGTGCAATCCTTCTGAAGAATAAAGACTATATTAATTTCACATAAGCTACACGAATTGTTTTCATCGTAAATCCAGGGTCTCAAAAAGAATAACGGAGATAACGATAATGAATACAGAATACAGATAAAGATTCTGCTGATTCATCGGAGGTGCTGACATCAACATCTAAGAACTCATACGCTACCTCTAATCTTTGTCCAATCATCGCTGAAAGCTGATAAATAATTCTTGATTTGCTAAACAACCAAAGAAATATCTAAAACTTCTGCTATAGTCTTATAGACCACGCTACTAATTGACATTAGACTGCCCTATACGCCAGCGATTTCTCTACCCATCAGCTTGCATTATTTCATCGTCAGTACTATTTTTCACGTCGACTTCGCCTTCAACCACGGCTTCAAACGTTCCACGCGCCGCTTTTCTCCATCGTTTACAAATCTCATCGCATTCATAATTCTTATAACTGCTCTGTATCGCTCTCTATCCAAAACTAGTTTATCACTTCCTATCCAAAACTAGTTTATCACTTTCCATCCAACCTCGTCTTTCAATTAAGGTCGAGCGTATACGGGATATCATACACGTGTTCTCCCAGCAGCAAACGTTTCTTCGTCCCACCTTGATGATAGCTATCACCTCGTAACGCAACGCCAACAGCCTGCAGGAGGTACCTACACCTACCTTACCTACACCTACCTCACCTACACCTTAGCTACCTACACATTACCTTCACGGCACACAACTCTCTCTACACCTGGCAGCGACCTTCGAACGTCCAAACTTTCGACAGCCTGCCGTGAAAAATTGCCATGCATTCATTCGCAATTATCGGTTTCTGTTTATAATGTCGGTATTAGATTTCGATACAGGAGCTTATTTTTATCCAGTTTTCTCGAATCTACAATAGGTGGAAGGCACTTCACATGCTACGCATTGTTGTTATTCTATGCGAGATCGAAAGCGCTGCGCGAATTCAAAAATACATCAATATCTATATTTAATTTACCATTAAATAAATATGATATGATAACAAATAAGAAGAAAACAGAAACATACGAATAAATAAATTAACAACTAGGATGCGCATAATTATAACGTATAGTGCAGGTCGAAAACTAAGTTAGTGCAAAATGAATTACGGTTCCAAATTAGTTTTTGCGTGCTTTTAAATGTTATGTCTTGTGCCATCATTAGAATCAGAAATTAATAGACCATATTTTACGCCAATAGAAATCAAATTGTCACAGCTGATTTTGCCTAAGGGAGATAATACAAAGAAATGGTAAAAAGTCTTCAGTTCCAAATGAGTAATTTTATTGCTGAAAAATGAGCTGGCGACTATTTTTATCGATAATCTGAGGATGGTATTTTATTACACAGAGTAAACGAGATTGATTAAACTGGCGTTGTTTCAGCGTCACAAAATAGCAATCTCGACATCTGGAATTACTATGTGACAGATCTGTTTGAGTAGACAATCATGTGCATGTGGGCGGGGCCTTGTTCTTGTAGGCTTCAGTTATGGAGAGGATAAATCGAAGTTGCTGTGCTTGTTGATGACCATGTGATTATCAAAAAATGACCCGTACGTACGATTTTGTTAAAGTATTAAACTTAACAACATAATATAATGAAATATTACGTTTGAAGAATGTTTTTAACCTGACGACTTTCCACATATTATTCGAATTACATACAGTCGGATAATTACATTATAAAGTTTGAATTTATGGACGCATTTGCTTTAATTGTTATTTTGTGGAATACTAATATATAAACTGAAATTGTACGCTTTGATGTCAATGTTTAATGAAAATGCGAAGAAAAGTATAAATAAAATATACCAATCATTCTCTTGAAAGAATATAGAGCAAGCCAGTGTCGTCAATTGTTTGTCATAAAGCAGTCTATTGCAGACTAATTATTTTATACATATATTTAAATGCTATAATGGTTAGAAATAGCTGCAGAGCGGGGATAGCTCATTCAGTTAAGCACTCGCCTCGTGTGCTGAAGGCCAGGGGTTCAATTCCCGGTCCAGCAGAGTTATCGGTCACAAAACCGGGTAAATGTGTGCACTCTCTGTTGCCTCTGTCACCAACAGTATAAGTATGTAAAAGCCTAGGAAAGTAATCTGGCGTGTTTATCTAGCACACTGGCCCCGGTTAGGTGAACTTCTGTACTTGCACTACGTCAGGCTGAGGGCTGTGTGGGAAGATTAGCGCCCAGGCAACCTTTCTTGGAAGACGCCAAATACTTTACTTTTTAGAAGCAATATGAACAACCAGTACAGTAAAACTTACATCGGTTGTAAAGGACTGTAATGCAAGAAAAACAAGAAAAATTATCCTGTGTATTGAATAAAGAAAACAAACACCATGTAAAGAACACGTGCTCTGATTCACCTGAATAATAATTCACATCACTGAATAATGTACCACTCTGCCATCTCCCTGGCCGTGTGGTCAACATACAGCGCTAACATGCCAGCAGTACAAACTGGTCGAGGTTCGCCTCCCAGACGACTGCGTTAGCTTCAAAATATCAGCAACCACTGGACAATTGACTTCTGCATACTTGGGGTAAGTTCAGGATACACCAAAGGGTATCAGAGGTACATAGACTCAAACTGGTCGACTGAACACCTATTAAAAGGTACACGACAGCAACAACAGATGAATAATCGAACGAAATGAGACTGGCCCTAAGGTTTGAGATTGGTGATCCTGTGTCCACACCGGCTGTTTTTCCCCGTCACGTGATAAAGGCTGCACTGACATTGATAGCTTGAAAGCACATCCAGAGAACGTATTAACAGCTCGTAAGATAATTGTAGGGGGAAGAAAGAGAATATATAATAAGAGACGTCGGCGGATTGTATGAAGAATCGTTTGTGAGTTGAGTACAACGCCACAGCAGATGATGGATGAGCTGACTGACTGGAGGCGTCAAGATGGCGGGTCGTTAGGTGTGAACGAACACTGTTTTATACGGAGAGGTTTTTGTTGTTCCATATTGACGTCATAAAAACACTTTATGAGGTGTCAGCGAACAGACGTTTGAGGAAATGAAAGCATATTTTATTTATTAATGAAATAAATTTCTTCAGGTAGAAGTGAAATGCAACAGTGAACCAATATGGGACTAAATGGTGGACAGATGTTGGAAGCCACTCCATTCATCTAATTAATATCTAATCATAATATGTAATTTATTTGGTTGCCAACATAGGCGCAGCTGAAATTTCAGTTATTGGATCGCTGAGAAGACATGGGGGCAGGCGGATCCATACCACTCGATGAGAATGACTCAAATATTTATCAAATTAATCTATATAATATGACTTGATAGCCATTACTTAACAAATTCTGACGAGCGAAAGTTTGGTGGGGGGGGGGGGTAGCGACGGACAAAAAAATTATGGCGAATGGCGGGAAATACTTGACGGTCGAAATTCGAAAGTTCTGACGCCTGTGGAGGAAAAAGGTAGCACATTTAGTTATGGAACTCGATCGGTGGAGCCTAGACCCCTAGTCCCTTAGCTAAGCCCATTATTGTTAAAGACATACTTAAGTAAATGACTGAAGATGACGAGTGAGTGATGATGACAAATTTTGGCATCATGGCTTAATTAAGCTCAAAGAAGTTTGTTATGGAACTTTGAAACTTGAAGTTTGTTATGGAAGAAGTTTGTTATGTTATGTTTGTTATGAAAGAAGTTTGTTATGTTATGTTTGTTATGGAACGAAGATATTAGCGTTATTAGAACTTGCATTATGCAACAAATTAAATATGTCATTATTTAATCATAAAATTACTTGGAACACAAAGTTGAAGCCATAAATGCTCAGTGTTTGCAACAGTACCGGTAAAAATTTGCCAGTTAATAAGAATTGAGCTTTCAAAAAATGACTAGAGTTTCAAGTATTTTCCCAGCAAAAACCATTAACATTATAACTTTTAAAGCAGTTTGAACATCCCCCCACATACAATTTGCACATTTTTGCAAGATGTTTCATTTCAGTATGTTTTTATGAGAACATTCTGAGCTTAATATTTATCTTCCTTGTAAGTAAACTTTTGACCGCTACCAACTTGTCTTTGGTAAATAGAACCGAAAATAGCAAGCAATCATGCTCGATTGGTTCGACTGATGACTCTGTTTAGACTTTGGAAAAACTCTTGGAATAAACAGATCGACGCTTGGTCTAGGAATTGGAAGCATTTGTCAAATCTAGTAGACAGAAATATTACCATAAGATTTTTTGTCTGTCTACTAGTGTCTAGCCGTTTATAGAGTGAACGCTGATCGCAGAGAGTTCTGATGAGAGAGTCAGCTTTGGCTAAATGTTGCAGTGTTTGGGTATCAGGCACAGACCCGGCTTGCTGCAATGGAAGTACAAGTCTGATCAGCACACCATGTTACACAGGTTTATGATCATCTGTAGTTGTATTGTGTAAAGTACTGGTTGTGTAAAGTATGTGGACAGCAAGAAAAAAATGAAATTTTGTAATTAAGTCAGTTTAAATATTTTTTAGAAACTATCTGCCAGAAGTTGATGTTCCCACAGTATTAAACAGACAAGCCATGGGTCTTCCGACGCATGATCAAGTGTTTTAGTTTTTGAACTGGGGGAGGATTCGGTGTCAGACTGGGGAGGGGGCTAAGCGCCCTAGCGTTAGTGTAGATCCGCCAATGTGTTGAACTTCCAAGATGCACAATTCATGCTCTCTGTAATGCACAGCACCTTCAGTGATTAATCCGAAAGTTTTTCGTAAGTTGTTCGTTGTTGCCCGAGTTCTCGGCGTTCGGAGGGGTTGAAATGAGTCCTCATTGGATTATATATCAGATGATTAGAGTAACGCAAGGATCTATGACGCTTCCCATTAAGTGAACTTCTAGTGAGATCAGACATTAACTGGTTCAGGATAAATGAATCATTCTGACGATGATGAAAAAAGTTTGTCGATGAGAGGCCGTATAGGAATGCATGTATAGGGATGCATGGGATAAATAAGCTTACTTCGCATGATGGAGCTAATTCCATGCTTCAGCGCTGTAATTAGCGCCGTGAAAACCTTGGAGGGGGATGGGTTGAGTGAGAGCCTGTGGAAGATCTAATAGCTCAAAGATACGCAACAACACGTTAGCCAATCCAGCAGAGATCCAATCAGTTGAACCCAGCCTAAATACACATCGTCGGGGAAAAAGATTGCGGTCATTTCATTCAATCTCTTCACATTTAAGTTAAACATTATAGTTGGTTTTCGCCTTAATTTTAGTTAAACGTTATAGTTGGTTTTCGCTCTGGAGCAAGTAGACAGGTAGAGTTCGTCCTTGAAGCCATTAATAAATCAGGTCGAAAGACATCCAACTTCAGAACGTGCAGCAGCTTCTATATATATAGGACTGAAGTTGAAGTTGATCAGTTTGCTTCCTTGGCAGTAAATGTGATTTGGATACGGTTAGTATTATCCGGTCGATAAATTGGTGCTTATTAAGTCAGCGATATAGATTCAGTTGAACAGAGATGTAAAGCAGTAAATCTTAGCTCCATGTCTGTTACCGTTACTACACAAACTGTTCGCATCACGATAGACATAGGCTCTTCTAATGTCAAGGAGCTTAGAGGGCTAAAGCTCCACCAAAACCAAAACTTTTGGCTGGAAAGTTATGTTTTTAAAAATGAGATTGACCTCTTCTCACTCTCCAATAATTATTTGATTGAAAAACAGCCCCCCCCCCCAAGTGCAGAAACATGTTAAGAATGACCCTCCCCTTCCAACACGGAAATCAAACTCCGCCCGGACGTATACTTGAGAGTAATTCCGATATTTGCTCTAGATTTTACCAACCAGGAACAGCGTCGTACACTTTCAGCAGAAAGTTTTCTTTCTTGAAATGCTTGAACCTCTCTGCGCCGCCACGCTGCTCGAAGTGGAGAGCATGTCTGGCTGAAGTGTGAAGCTTGTCGGAGAGCTTGTCTTCAAGAGTCGTCGTAGTCGTCTGGAAAGAGTAAACACGTGATCAGTACCTACAGTTCCAGCTCAAGCCTCACTTAGAGGGATTCAGTGTGTACGACTCTCTTCTTTTCATATCCAACTTCGAAACTCGGAATTATTGTAGATTTTGCGATTTTTATAGAACATTAATTAGCCTCCAAGAATATTAACCTTTCGTTCAAAACATAGATGATAACGTTCTATAATATTCTGGAATGTTATTGATTAGACTTGAAAGTTTCTGCATTTAAAACAAATATTTAATTAAACTATTCTATTGGAAAAAGTATAATTTCTCCTTTACTCTTATATTAGGACAATTGGCAATGCTGAAGCTGGATACGAAATGTAAACACGTGAAAGGGTCGAGAAGACATGTACCCCGATTCCTTCTATTATCACTCTGCATGATGTTGTCGTCGCTTGGATTACGAGGGAGGGAGGGCGGGAGGGAGGGAGGGAGGAGGTAGAGAGAGAGAGAGAGAGAGAGAGAGGGAGGGAGGGAGGGAGGGAGGCGCATCAAGCCCTGTCTTCTCCATCCTTGCCAACATTACAACATTGCTTTGTCTGACTCATCAGTCTTACAATCAATTTGTACCAAGAAATTCATGAATATTCATGAAATTTATGAACATTCATGAATTTATTGGTACAAATTGATTGTCTTTTAAATTTATTGCAAATAATTTTATTGTTACCTGAAAGAATAATCATATATTTAGTATATGATTCTTTCAGGTAACTATTAGCCCTTTCTTCAGGGAGGTACTTTGAGGACTCTCCCACTTTAATCCCTCGCTTGACTCCATCACTGGGTCCCCTCCCTCCCTTCTGTTGGTTCCCTACATCTCTGTACGTTTTCCCTTGATTTGTTTCATGTTCTATCTCTTGACTCAATTGCTGAACTCCATGTACTGCTTTCATTGACAATATTGACGATTGACGCGTTTCTTCATTCCTTTCTCGGACTCTCTCCTTCACTCACTTCTTCAATCATCTCATTAACTCCGTCCCTCGCTCTTCTCCTTTAACCTGCTCTTACCCGTAGCTCTTCGTCTCTCCTACTATCCCTTCCGTTTTCGCTCTCCTGCTCTTTATATTTCCCACTCAATGTTTCTCTTTCTTTCTCCCTCTCTTTCCCACTCTCGCTTTCTTACTTTCTCCCACTATATCTCCCGCTTTCTCTTTTTTTCTCTTTCCTCTCTCTTTCTCTCTCTCTCTCTCTCTCTCTCTTTCTCTTATCTCTCTCATTCTTTCTTCTCTCTC
>JAQFYQ010001302.1:0-13624 GCA_034694885.1 Buchholzia appendiculata | reverse complement strand
TGGCATTACTATGAATTGCATACTTTGAAAATGCTTATTTGCATGCAAATGTCCTGTCCCTAACAATGGAATTGCCCATATCTGTTTAGTACAGAGTTACTATTGACAGGCTTGTCATTTATTGGTTTGGACCGAACTGAATATTAGTTTATGCCTGTGTTGTTGTTGCTATACATGTAATATGTATTCAATGTTGAGACGGTGTATTGTATTTGGCTACGCAGTGTGTTCCCCAGCCTGACTTTCTACGACTGCTGCAATCAACGGATACCTGTGCCAGTTTCTCCGCCACGGAGACGCAGTTTACCTTCAAGCAAGTATGTGCACTGCAGCTGTTAGATAATTATAATTTATTTCTTCTTTATTTATTTCTTGATATTTTATTGTGTTTTGACATTTGCTAATAGTGATGGTGGTCATCGGTTAAAGATGCAGTAATAAATTGTACACTAATTAATGAAAAATGACAATAAATTAATTTAAAAAGATATTTAATGAAAAATAACTAAATGATGCAGGTAATAATTAATAAATGATTACCTGCATCGCTTTAAAAATAATACCGATATCCTGAAAAATGATATGGGTAATAATTGATAATTAAGTAGCTTTTAATAATAGGTTCAATGTTAACATTAAATCAAATGATAGGCTCAGTGGTCAGGGATTGTAGTGATTTCAGATTGCTCCTCCATGTGTTCTTCGGCAATAGGAGCACTGAATTTTTTGGAGTTAGGAGAAGCATCGACCATGAAACTTTTGCCTTTTCATATCCATAATATCAGTATGAAGTATGAAGCACACTTCTGTAGATATTTTGATCAACTGCGCGGTCTTTCTCGTCCTCTTGCCTGTACATTTGAAGAAAATAATTGCAGCATTTGATCATGTCTTGGGAATGATGATGATGATGATGATGATGATGATGCTAGTGCTCTGTCCAAAGACAAGTCCTGGCGATGGTTATTTGTCTTGCATATTACTACGCATGACTTAACCACAGATCCACTAGGCCAGATGAGCACGGGTGGGCGGCCAAGGGTCCTTCCTTCTTGGGAATATGAGCTGATTTTGTCAAATATTGGGACATTCTTCCATGGATACATGTGCAAGTGGAGCCATAGCCGTCAAACAGTGATAATACAGTAAATGATTAAATGATGAAACACAACAGTAATTTTCCAACAATGATCAGCAATTTTTATACAAGTTTAGTCATCATGGCTATGCGGTTTTATGTTATCAATTGATTTTCATGTATATTTCTGGTATCAATACAGGTTTGTAGATGGTACGTTTGCATTTTTTGCAGTGCACCGATTCTTTCCATAGAATGAATCGTAGTCACGGGTGTAGATGTAGCTTTTGTGCTGTTAGATTATGCACTTGTTGACGAGATATAGCTTTTTGTTATTAGGTTATGAATGGACTGAGGGACTACATCAAGCACCGTGACATCTACGACCATTCAAATCCTTCCGTCGTCCACTGCGCTCAAGATCCTCTGGGACATCTCTTCGAGACGGATGTCTTCACTGTCACAGATGCAAAGTAGGTGTTTGATTAGCAAGCAACTGTGTATCAATTATCATCATGGCATAATTTATAACGTAATAAACTAATAACTTGGTAAGTTGACAAGTTTCTGAGAAAATGAAAGATTTTCTGAGAGATGGCTGCTGATGATACAGCAGAGACTATTGCATAGACTGCGATTCGAATGTTATTTATGTGATTTCAATCCTGTGCATATTTATTTTCATTACCTGTCTGTGTTTATGTATTTTCTTGATATCACTTTTTTTCATTGTGCTGCCAAGTCGCAGCTTTTGAAACAAATTTGCAGGGTTTACCTCTGTACGCTTTTTCTTGGTGTGCGCTGTTTTTTTTTGTAATTCCCAGCAAGTATAAGTTATTACCATTACCAGTAATTATCATTCTGTTTTGTTTTAGCAAGTGTTTTGATATTTAATAGATTTTATATTGACCACTGTAATTACTTCAATTTCTCAAGGTTATTGATGAAGTGTTGATGGATTGTGTTCATGTGTGAATAACTTGCAAGTTAGTTGCATGCATGGCGGAATATTTCAGATCAAATTTTTAACTTGGGAGTTCCCGGTGGTGGGATTCATAGTTGCCGCTGCGGTTTGTATGTATATGGTATGTGATAATGTGTGCATTATGTAAGCCGCAGGTTGTCAGTATATTCTATAATTTTTGTGCCTTTGGTCCGTCCAGTTTATTCTGGCTTTCTCTCTGTTGTTAGGGATCTCGTACTTCGGCACGTTGAACTTCTGGCCCAAACTTGTGATCCAGTTTCTACCAATCAATGCGAGACTGAAGGGATCAAGTTTTCTTCCAACATCAGGGCTAATGATTCGTCGACAGCAGTCAATCGGACGAATCTGTTGTGTGACGGCGATTATGTCAATGAAGCAAGCAATGACTCGCCGTCTCTTTGTTCTTCTCACTCTATGAACAGACTCAATTCTGTTAATTCTATGAGTAAATTGAACACGTCGGTGAATGTGAGCAGGACGTTGAATTCGCGTGAGACAACGTTAGTTCCTGCCAGTAGTCCTTGTGAACATATAGTTACTAGTTGTTGCGACGAGTTGAACTCGACTTCAAGCTGTAGTTCTCTGAATTTCGCAGAGTGCAGTGCTATAAAAGCGGAAGAAAATCGTGGAGGCAGATTAAGCCAAGAGCCTAGCGCTATTAAACGGTTGCCTTCTACGGATGGTTGTGTCGTAACGCAAGATGCCAGCAGGTCTGGGCTAGCAGAAAACATCTTCTCTTGTTCCACACTGGATACGGCAGGCAATGCACTCTGTGAGAAAACTGAAGACTTTCAGGTGGATTCTGTTGATGGCACGTCTCGTGCTGCTATGATTTGTGCAAGTACTTTCACATCCTCCGACCCACTTGGAGTGATGAGTAGCAGTCCAGTAAGTAACACAGCTGGAGGAGAAAGAGCTACGGAGCCCCAGCAGCCTGACAGCACCATCAGCTGTCCAGCAGTCAATCCACAGCTGCTGCTGCAAGTCGGAGAGAAGCAGCCCCGCGGAGCGAAGAGATCGTTCAGTGATTGCATTGTTGACGGCGACTGTTCTACTAGCGGCGAACAGAAGACAAACGTCACTAGCGGTAACTAACTTATTAATTACTATATGAGTTGTGTTGAAGGTTACTTTTCTAATATAAACTATGTATAAATTGAATATTCATGTTATAATGACATAACATATAGAATTTGAAAACTTTTCTGATTTTGAAATAGGTCAAATAGAAGGTTAAGCGTGAATGGTGACGTTGATGATAGTGAAGTGTGGATCTCTCTTGTGCCCAAACTCTAGAACAATTCTGTCAATTTTCATTAAGTTTTTTATTTATTTTTAATCCTTGCGCTTTCAAGATTTGATGATATTTGTCAGCACCTTATATTTATGGGCCAATTGGGGGCAAATAGCCAAAGAATATATCCTTCTCTGAGAGTTGACCTAGCACTGGGTTTTTTCTAATGACATTCTAACTTAAAATTGTAATTCATTCCATGCGTATTTAGATGAATATCGATTATGTTTTTAGTCGGAAAGATTGTTGGCTATTTCTTAAACTTCTTTTCTAGCAGGTTATATATTGATTTTGTTAAACTTATTTCTTAATGTCATTATCAATGTCATGCATAATTTTTCATGATAACTTTTCTGTTGATAAATAACTAATTGTTGTAGTTCTAAAATAAGTCACATTGAATGGCCTCAAGGGATGTCGATGATTTTACATGTACCTGGATGTCTGTATTCAGACAAGCCATGTAAACGGACAATGACGGGAAGCCGGCTGTCTGGCGGCTCGCGCAGAACTCGCGGCTCTTCTCTCTCGATCATCTACCAGCTACCGTCATCGTCTTCGACCAATAGTGAAGGTTCTAACATAGAGTTTTCAACGTCGACCTATCACTTCACTTGTCGCATAAGCTCGACAGATTCTGACATGTCGGATCTAGAAAGTGTGCTCAGCATTCAGGTTAGAAGACAAAGCAACGATAAAATGAATCAATAAAATTGATTATAATTTGCCGAAAACTTTTATTGTGTGCGTCATGTGTGCGTCTTGTGTAATGATATTTTAATAATATTTATTGTTACTTTAATTTTTTTTAGTTACTAACAAGGCTATATTTTCCCGGGATTCTTTTTAAACTTTTTATTAAAATCAAATTCATATGAAAATAAGGAGAGGTATGACATTTCCTTCCCTCTAATGGCCACAGTCTCAAGGTAAGGCAGTAATTTTTGCGTAGAATTAATTTGTGCTTACGTGTTAAAAGGGTTGCACGAAACATTTGAGTAATTTTCCTTCTGGTTTTAATTATAATCAGACTTCACTTATAATATTTGTAATTAGTAATTATTATTATTGTTCAGCAAGCCTGTGCTTGTCATACATGATCACTAATAAGGTTGGTTCATATACATTAAACTTATCTAGCGGTATGATACATTATTTAAAATAAGTATATATAAAGGACCACTGAATGCATCTCTTTAGGTGGTTTTTATGCAATTTTCTATCTAGTACTAAAATTTTGTGCTGTTAATGCATTAACGGAAGCATTAATTTTGTTTAATTATCAGTAATTTTTTGCGCTAAAGTACGCGTTAAAGGGCAGCACTATTAAAATGACAAATTATGATTAAGTGAAATGTGAACAACATCTATATAATGCTATCCTGTTTGATATGTTTCTGATCTGGAGACATCCGCATGGAGAAACTGGTGTGGAACAATGATGATGATGAAGATTTTGATGATGATTATTTGACGTTTGAACTTCTGTAGCTTCTGTTGTGTGGTTCTGTCATGTAGAGTAAGGTAACGGCTGTGGTCAAGGATTCGTCGGACGACCTCTGGTTCCTAAGTGACGCCAACAGTGACCGAGTGATTTCAGACGTCTACTTGGAGGAGTACGAAGTGGCTTCAGACAGCGATGATGCAGCTGCTGCGAATGATGACGACAGCAACGATGACGAAGAAAATTTTGGAACGGTTGGTTGAATTTGTCATGTGCTCGCGCCTCTGATTCAGCTCTTGTTGTTGAAACCTGTGCGTCGTATGAAGTACTGTATTGTATCGTTATTTGATTGTTAATTAAAAATATTAATCTGTATTATAAGTTTTGTCTTTATTAATGGCACATTTTGATGTGGACAGCGGGACTGTTTGTTTCAAGTACTAGATAATTGCATGACATTTAATATAAATTACCTTGCACAGATTATTTAAATTAAATAATTTTAAATTGTATATTTTACACGCTCAATGATTGAAATATTATTCTGAGCTGAGTTCAGCCTTGTCGATAAATTTATGTGCTGCAGTTCAGTATTCGTTTAGTATAACCTTTATCGTATTTATAATGCTTGTTTTGCTTCTCCACAGCGCACAAATTCTATAATAATTTAATTATTTTGTACCCATGCACTACAAAGTTGGAAATTATTTGTGCTTTATTTTTGTCTATACTTTGTTTAGAACACTAATGTCAACATAGGGTATTACAGAATGATTACACCGGTGTGCTTTGTACTTTCAGGGTGTCATAGTTATCTGCAGCGAGAGTGATATAGAGTTCTTTGCCGATGGAGAGTGGAGCGAGGTTGATGACGAGGAGGCTACCCTGTACGAAGACTTCACAGACGCCGTAAGTCGCAGCACGTTGTCTTACATAGATCTCTGTTTGAACTCGTCGTGTTTTTATCAACTCTGTGTTATTAGATTTTCTATTATAAATTATAAGTAAGTTGTAGGCTGAAATTTGAGAAATTAATTAATGTTGCATTAGTTGTTATTGGTAGTGATCGGTACTGTGTTGATAGCCTAGGTACGATACAGGAGCACACACACAGTACACTCGTGGCTTGTGAGCTTGAAAAGGGTAGAGATAAGCAGCTTTTATGTAGACATATCATGTCTTTAAATGTGAATATGATTGTTGACCGAATTAATGTTATTGGTGTATGTGTTTTACAAATAGCTTTTGGGCATTACAAACGTTAATATTGAGGATTCCTCCTGTGGGTAGTGGGAGAATTTAGAATACTATCACTGCACAGCCCAGTGAAGTGCAAAGAGGCGACTAAGGCCTTGTAGTCTGATCAGAGTTTTAGCATGAATGTAGACTACTAACATCTGATCTTTGGTACTTTCATGGTGGTGTGGTTGGCATGTGCTTGCCAGTACAGAATCGGAGGGCAGAAAACTTTGTGGATGGAAAATCACCCAATTCCCTTTTTCAATCGTCTATCGTTCAATTCGTTTCCGATTCCGGTTTGGCGTAAGCAAGGCATAGGTACAGTGTTCAACAAACGGTTGTTTTGTGTTTGTATGTTGTGTTTTCTGCTAAGTTTCTCGTATGTTCTGTTCATACAGGATCTGTGGTCGTGTCCGGAGTGTAACCATAGCAACCGTCCAATCCATCGTTGCTGTGACGTGTGCTGGACCCTTCGTCCTGATTGGTTGCCACCGGATCGCAAGCAGCCGACACAAGCCGGTGTCACAGAAGCAAGCCAGGTGTGTTCAGAGCCAGCTGATTCATCTTGCACGAAAGCCGTTGACGGAAATCTACTCACAGGTGCTGAGATTGAATGTAAACTGGAGCCGAACACGAGTCTGTGTGTGAAACGAGCGAGCTGCAGTGCGACTGAGGACCGAGAGTCTGCCGTACAGGACGAATGTTGGGACAAATGTCCGAGTGAAACATGTCCTGCTGATGGTATCGCATCAACGAAAAGAGATGAAATATTTGTAGGTTTTAAAGATGCTGACAGCATCAACGGTACGAATAGTATTCATGCAGCAACATGCAGCTATAGTGCCTCTGCAAAAGTTTACAGTCAAGATGTTACACCAGTTGATGATGTTAATTGCACAGTCGCCAGTAAGAGCTCTAATTATTACACCGATGCGTCAGTTAGTCTTCTCGACGTTCGCGATGAGCTGAAGACTATTACTGTTCCGAGTAGTGCCCTACCTGTAATCAGCAACGAGTTGTCAAGTCAGGACACTGGCATTGGTACTATCCATTCCTCCGACTCGGATGAGTTTAGACATTCACTAACATCGGAAGAGGAATGGCAGGGTGAGAGAGTGATTACAAACTCCTGTGTGATGCTGGACAGGAACAATTCTTCCAATGCAGAGGTATCAGATGACTGCAAGTCCAGTGAGGTATGTGAAGAGGTTCAGGTTAGTGTGTCAGTTGGTCTGAAAGAGATTGTAGTACCACAAAGCAGCTTGGAGCCAACTGGAGAATTGATGCGGTCTGTCAGTGATTGCAAAGATGTATGCAAAAGTCGTAATAATTGTGTGAGTTTACAAAGAAGATGCACAGGCGGTAGTTGTAATTGTGCTTTGTGTGCAAGGTGTAATTGTTCAAGCAGTGATTGTGCAAGCTGTAATTGTAGCAACACAAGAGGCAGAATTGAAAGCGGGCATAGTAACCTAATAGATAGGCAGGAATTTTCTGCCTCTGTATTGCATGACCCTATAACCGAGTATTTGCTTAGTTCAAAAGCTGCTGTGACAAACATAGCCACAGTCTGTCCGCAATCCCACAATGTACACAGCTCTTTGCGTTCAATTACTATCCCTACAACGGTGATATCTCGTGCAGGCAATGCAGTCGGTCTTGAATCGCCTGTTGCAGACGACACGTCATCGAGTTCTATCCAGTATCACACCATGCATGCAGGCATGACCTCGCAGATGTGTGAGACGACCTTAACCAGTCCTGGTCGGTCAAGCGTGACGTCGAGACCTGGCGTGATCGCTGGTGCAAGTCCGTTGGATGCGTGCGTAAGCTGCTTGTCACGTCCGAAGGATGCGAGCATCATTCATGGCTCTACTGGACACCAGGCTTGCTGCTTTACTTGCGCACGCCAGCTTCAGAGACGCAAGATGCCGTGTCCAATCTGTCGGAGACCTATTCATAGGGTCATCAGAAATTATATCGTCTAACGGTAGTGTTTAATATATCGTCTGCTCCTTGGTTCTGTCATGGTGGTGGGGTTAGTCTACGCTTACCAAACACTACCGAATCAAAGAGCAAATTAAAATTTAACAAAATCTGGATAAATTTGTGCAAGAGGTTGTTGAAATTTTTTAGATGGTCAAAACCCCTCCAAAATTAAATTCTATCTACGGACGAGCAATTTACTGTATATTCAGCGCTATTTGAAAAGTTGAGGTCTTCATTTAAATCCGTGTTGATATATTTTGCTTAAAAAATTATTTTTGTTCATATAAAATTCTCCACTGAAGTATTTATGCCGAATGTTATCTTGTATATACACATCAATTAGCAAAATTGTCAACATTGTTTTAGATTATTTGAACTCTTTGATGTTTAATGTATTCATGCTCATTGAGATCTGCTGATAGCGATTAACTGCTGATTGGAAGTATGATGAATATTGATGCTTATTCCTTTTTGACACTTTGTGCTGCGCATGGAATGTCGAAACAGTTGTACAGTTTATCTTTGATGTATGTTTTCCACAGAGTGTAGACCCTTACAATTATTCCGCTGTTGGCACGAATAAACAAATCTGTGTAGTAAATGTGAGCGAGTTGTTTGTTGAGGTTAAACTTCATTATGCTCTCTTCTGTCACCGTCTCGACGAGCGACAAGATGTCAGGAAGGGCATCCTGCCATAGAAGTTTTAATTTACCCTTACTTAGATGCAGAATGGAACTGTTGTACATGCTCGTTCAGCTCGAGTGTGTTTGTGGCTGATGGCAAAACTTCTGAAAGTAATCTTGGATGGTTAAAGAATTGTGTTGTTATTTACGATTGGACGTTAATTATATTGAGGACGTGCAAAAAGTCTACACATGATTTATTGATTACATTTATTGATTTATTGGTAAGATCTATTGTTTGTAGGTGATCAGGGTATTAGAAGATGGTTATAAATGTGTTAACTTTGTTTTGAGTAGTCTCCTACACTTGTAGTTACTGAACGACCTTTCTGTTAGTATATTACATTTACTGCGTTAGTAACATTCAATATTTTGTGCTTTTTTGTTATCAAATGTAACATGTGTTCAGCTTTGTATTATACTGTTGTTAAGATGTGTTCAACTTAATGCAGATTTTCATTCAAATTGTTCTACAGAAGATGTGTTCAACTTTAAATGGATGTGCATTCGTCTTGTAAAAGGTGCCGTTTGTTCTGTGTTGTTACGTTGTTCTGATGTGTTGCTATGTTGCTCTCATGTGTTACTATGTTGTTCTCATGTGTTGCTATGTTGTTCTGTTGCTATGTTGTTCTGATGTGTTGCTATGTTGTTCTCTATTGTTGCTATGTTGTTCTCTATTGTTGCTATGTTGCTCTCATGTGTTGTTACATTGTTCTGATGTGTTGTTATGTTGTTCTCATGTGTTGTTATGTTGTTCTCAAGTGTTGCTATGTTGCTCTCATGTGTTGCTATGTTGTTCTCATGTGTTGCTATGTTGTTCTAATGTGTTGCTATGTTTATGTGCAGTACTTCTTGCTTTTTTACGACTTTGAGCAATCTTTCATTTCGTTTGTATCGTGCAAGTGCAACAAATATTCGCATTTGTTCATGGTTCGTATGTGTTCATGGTTCATATGTGTTCATACAAATGTGTTCATTCTGTTCATGTGTTTAGAAGTAACATTCTGTTTGACGTATATACGGTGGTATTCTTAAGTTCTGACATAACTTTAGTTGATGAAATATGCGTTGTAGATGGGATTGCATTGTAGTTGTGACTCGATGCTGTTTTTTGTATCATATATATATATATGAATATGTAATGTGTTGATGTATAGCTATTAGTTACTATTATCAGGAAAATTGTACAGAAATATCAGTTGTTAAGGATTGTAGTTGTTGCTGTTAAGTACTGTATAATAGGTGCGCTAGGGTAATGTTACCATAATGATTTGCATCGGTCAAGTCGATCAATATTAGTGCATTTTTTTTCTTATTTTTGGTGAAGGAAAAGGAAAGAAGTCGAAATAAATGTTTGAATGCAATTTATCATTTCTTCTGTGATGATAATTTCTAATAAAGTTTATGCAGTTATGACTTTGAATAGCATTACTGAATATATGTGCCATAAGAAATAAAATGATATATTTTACTTTTTGTTTTAAAACTTATCTAGGGTAATTACTATTCAATTAAATACATGTTCTTTTCTTGGTTCTCACCAATTTCAACAAGAGATTCTGCATCCCCATGAAGGGAAAAGTCTAGCTTACTTTGCAACAGTTTGTAAATAATTGCTTCACACTGTAGTTCTAATTGCTTGTTAGTTGTTGGTACATGGTTGTTTTCATTTCATGACAAAGCTTGTAGCACTATTGTTTATTATCTGCTTTCTTGCTTAAACTACTTATGTCTATGTTTGTTTTGAATTCTAACATCTATATTGAGGTGTGTGTTTGCAGTAGATACTGTATTTTCTATAACCTGTATGTGATTACACTTGTTCGTGCTGATGAAACTATGATAATGATGTACGAGATGAGTACAGGTGATTCCTGAGGTTTCTCTGTACTGGTCAGATACTGGACAGATCGTCTTGCCAAACGCCGTGAAGCAAAGTTGGTAAGGGTATGTACTGTATGTGGAGAGGAATGACCCAATGTTGCTTAGATGTTCATACATAGTTGTGTATGACTACCAAAGTCACACAAGTGGTCCCAATTATTACGTTTTAATGTAAATCAAACAGAGATTGAAAGAAATATGATAGCGACTAGGTTAAGGCTTGCCAGTTTTCGTTCGCGACAGATGAAGGAGGTAGGAGAAGATTTGGATGTATTGTGTCGATCAGATAAGAAGAGATAGAATTAGAGATAGGATTGAGAGTGGAGCATATGCCTGACTGTGTTGTACTGGAAAGAGAAACTGTTGGAATCGTTGAGCCCTTGCTGGGCAAGGAAAGATGGGGTTAGATATTGATAAGGAAATAAATATATTGTAAATTTGTAGACAAGATCCCCTATTGGCAATTGGTTGCAGCTATCATTAACAACTGATGTTTGGTTGAAGATCTAAAGCATTTGTGCAATAAACTTTGTGATTCTGCCATGTCATTCTTTTGTTGCAATAAATATAATAGGATAAGCTAGTTGGCATGTGATTGTGCCTTGACAACTGTGCTTCAACAATATTCACAATATACTTTGATTACAAGTCAACAAATATCTTCTTGGCATTGTTCATCGATAGTCATCATCATCATCTTGGTAGTAGTCTACACGCATGCTACAGCTCTAATCAGGCCACTACTATCCCTTAGTCGTCTCTTAGGACATCCACTTTACCGGGCTGTACAATGACTGACGACCATATTCTCGAGCTTTCCCCACCAAATTTAACCGAATAAATAAAATTGTCTGGTCCTTTATATATTAGAAATATGTCGGAATATATTAGTCGCGAATTGTTTGCAAATTATTTACCCGGGGCCCTGTGTTACGGTTAAGTGTACCCGTTTCCCTTGGAGTAGGCTGGAGGCGGCACTAGCCTGTGGCGATGGCATGTCGACCGACGCCGATCGCTCTCAGCCTGTAGGCCAGAACGTGCAACTTTGAATGTGAACTACCAGTTACTATTTTTACAAAGATATTTTCAACATTGTCATCCTTGTTACTTGTTGACTTATTAATGTTGTAAGCGATTTGTCAAATATTACAACGGGTTTAAGCAGCAAAACAAATATAAATGTGGGAAGCAATCAGCTTGACTACAATTCTCCAAGAAATACGCCTATTTTGTAATTTAATATGTAATCAATTGTGACAATAACCGTCACAGTAAAATTTGAAGCAATTGTCGTGTGAACAATTTAAGAAGTTGGAACTGAATATTATTCACGATTAATAGTAACTGCGGCAGAGTCTGTGACTATTGAGAGTGACTTGATACGTATCTCCACAAGTCTAATCGCTCAGAATTAATTAAATCTCTCAATTTGTTAACGGATATTTGCAAACTTAGCAATAATGCAAATAAGGCAAAATTTTATAGTGAGAAAATCTTTAGGACTGGTAGCTCACGTTCTAGACCAATTCAAATGGCTTCAAACTTAATGACATCATGTTCCATCCTCTAATGTAATTCATTCAAGTTGTTTCCAGATTAGCATTGTAATCATAATAATGTTTCCAGATTAGCATTGTAATCATAATAATATTCAAGCCATAAGATAAGTGTTGCTCAAGTAACCACCGCTGTGTGTGACAAATCGTTTATGTGTGTTGTTTATTCTTCACATCAAGATATTACATTGTACAAAAAATATAATGTCCACAAGACAATAGATTCTGATAATAAAAAGAGATTTATAAAAATGATATAAATAACCATAAAATCGATACCAAACAAAACCAGCTACATGTCATGCGTAGACCTGAACAGCTCGTAGGGAAAAACAATGCAATGAACAGAAACGTATGGCATGGCAATATACAGTATAGAATAGGAATTGTATCAATGGAATCATATCAATAGAACAGGAACATATCAGTTGAATGAGAATCATATATCTAGTTATCTCTGACTATAACTCAATAGGGGTGACCGAATAGGTCAGTCGTTAGCGTTCATGCCTCACAGTGAAGAGGTAGAGGTTTCGAAACCCTGCAACGACTGATTGTATTCAGTAACAAATCTTGGCAAATTGTTAACACTCCATTGCCTGCACGGGAAGGACCTTCGACCGCCCACCCTTGCTCATCTGGCCTAATGGATCGGTGGTTAAGTCATGCGTAGTAATACGCAAGATAAATAACCATCGTCAGGACCTGTCTTCGGACAGAGCACTATCATCAGCATCATGACTCAATGGAAACTTCACCAAACTTATCTTGCAGCCAACGATAGAATGTTGATGCTAATAATATGCAAACAATTTGATTATAAATCAGTAAGGTTCCAATAGTTCAAGTTCATTCAATCAAAATTAGTAAAGTTCCAATAAAATAAGGTTATTCATTCAAAATGAAGTAGTTACAGCTTAAAGGAAACAACATTTGAATAAAAAAAACTCTGTCTTAGCATTTGTATTTCTTAACAAATATGATTGAGAATGGCAGGAAAATAGAAAACTAATAATAACTGATAATGATAATTCAAATATCATGTAACTTTAACATTTCAACTGTAGTAGAGACAAAATTCTGATAGTCGACTTCATTTCTGACACAAAAATGCAGACTATAGATACAGGTCTAAAAATACCTAATAACAGGAACACAAAGGAATGAAAACTTTAAATCTTATACACAATATCCACGCATCCATGTCAACTTGAACTCAACCAATCAAAAATGATCTTTCATCACGGAAACAATCAAGATCATTCTCCAACTTACTAACATCTTAAATATATTACGTATTCTGCTTTCTATCTTAAACATTGTTACAAAGCACACGATTTTTTAAACCGTATTCATACAAAATAGCTTCAAATGGTCACACAGTACATAGGCAGGCAAGGAAAACAAGAGAATTTGCATACAAGAGGAATGTAGCCAAACAATAATTTACAAACAATAACGGATTCAAACCTGAA